>PVLD010006100.1:0-104262 GCA_004027595.1 Dinomys branickii | reverse complement strand
TCAGCAGGCGGAGGTCTGCTGCAAAGGCTGCTCCAATGATTCCTTCTCTTTGGGAGAATGTCCCTTAAGCTTTCTGCTGAGATTTGTTCTTCTGTCTTCCCTTTTTTGGGTATCAGATTCAAAATATTGAGCAGTAGATTCCCCAGGCAGTTCAGCAGGCAAAGGTCTGCTGCAGAGGCTGCTCCAATGACTTTTCTTTTGAGGGGGGGGGGAATGTCCCTTAAGCTTTCTGCTGAGAGTTCCGCTTAAAAGGCTGTACAGATGTTGGTTAGCTATTCCCTAGCTAGAGACCTGGGTGAGGTGTGTAAGACTGCTCCCCCGCCCTCCCAGGGTTCCCTGCAGGTATAGGGATGGATCTCCTCCCCCACTCGGTGATCTGGTCGCGAGCGCAGATAGCTCACCAGTTTTCAGAGTCCCTGCAGGCAGGAAGGTTCCAAGGTGCCAGTTTTCTGTGCTATGCTCGTGATCCGCCGCTCGCAGCCACTTGTTTCCTCGCGCTCTCCGGGTCTGGGGGAGGGAGCGGGATGCTCCGCTCCTGTGCTGCTCGCGCCGCCCTGGCCACGGACCGCCGGCTGCCGAGGGTCTAGGCTGCGCAGCCTGCCCGATGCGCGTGAAATGTGAGACTGCCGGGCGTTGCCGCTGCTAAAAAGCCGATCTCTGTCGGGAGTCGCTGGAACGCTGCGCTGGCTTGGGAGGCGGGGGGGACCGAGCTAGCTGTGGCCCCCAGGGCGCTCGGACCCAGCCAAGCCCCCTACCCGCGCGGAACGTCTCCGGCTCCCAGCGTCTGGGGCTTTCCCGCGTCTCGCCACGGCAGTTTGGGCCGCCCTACCGCATCTCCCCCGGCAGCTCAGAGAAACACGTTCAGTTTGATCTTCCCAGCCGAGGTCCCGGCATTCACGCTCGCCAAGTCTGTCCCGAGCTGGTGGTGTTTATCAAGGAGGATCGCTCCTTTGCTGTTCACCTGGTTGCCATCTTCCCGGAAGTCCAAATGCCACATTTTCTATATCCACCCATCTGTTGATGGATTTATAGGCTCCTTTCAAATATGGTTATTGAAGTGTTTTCTTTGGAGAATATCTATTCTGTTCCTTTGCCCATTTAAAAATTGTCTCCTTGAGTTAATTGTAAGCAGTTCTTATGTATCCTGGGTGCTAGACTCGAGTCAGATACATGATGCAAAATATTCCTCCCATTTTGTGAACTGTCTTCTTACTTTCCTGATATAGGTCCTTTCTGCACAAAAGATTTTCATCTTAAAGTCAAATTTATTTTTCCAGTTACATGTGTTTTAGGTGCCATATTTGAGATAACAGGTAAAATACATGCTTACAAAGACTTAACATCTTTTTTTATTCTAAGAGTTTAATAATTTTAGCTCTTATATAAAGGTATTTGCTCTATTTTGAGTTAACATTTTATGCACGCACTTTCTCTCACTTTTGATCTAGTTATCCTGGGAACATTTGTTGAAAAGGCTATTTATCTTCATTTAATTTTCTTGGCCTCTTTGTCAAGAATTAATGAGTTCTATAGAAATTTGAAGGTATTTAGGCAGCATTTTAGATTCTTACATAAACTTTTATTCTCTGTCAAAGAGTATATTTGATTATCTTCCTTGACTGGAAACTTTAGAAGATCTATTAATTGTAAATGTTTTGAAACTTACTGTCAATGTATGGGAGTAGCGCTTTTCAAATTTCTTTATGCTGGAGCTTTCTGCTGTTATCCAACCTGTGACAGTTTTAAAAGGAGCCTGCAAATTGTCGATGTTTCTCCTCTCATGAAGCAGGGTCTGTGCTTCATCTGCTTGAATCTGGACTAGATTTGGGGTCTTGTTTACAACTAATGCCATTCTTTGGAAAATTATGCACAAGGTTAGAAACCTTTTTGCACTTTTGTGACACTGTGTCATCCTCTCAGGTTGGGTCAGTAAGTGTGATGCTGTTTCCATGTTGTAGGTTGTTCACTCACACTGGCAGCCTGAATCACTCAGGAATTGAACTAGTTTATAATCCCCACTATGTGCAAGGCCAGGAGATATGCAGCATCCAGATGTGGTCCACGGGGGCTCAGCTGAGGCCCAAGACAAACACTGGCATCAACCTCCAGACAGATGGGTGACGAGGACCGTGCTTGGTTCCAGCACCTGTCCCTTGTGTTGCTGCTGGCCCTTGATTATGCAGCCCCAGGTGAGGGCTCAGAAGTTATGGAGCAGCAGTAAACAATTATTTTCCTCCAAGTTCTTGAACCATGAAACCATGAGCATGATGAAATTTAAAAGCAGCTAAAAGTTTGGGTATTTTGTTACTTGGCAATAGCGATCCCATGATCACTCTTTCAGTTGCGGAGAATAACACTTTCCTCCCTCCTCCTTTCCTTCTAAAATTCCTTTAAATCGGTTCCCCGTTCAAGAGCACCGATCTATGGTACAAGTTTTCTTGCCTTCTCCCGTGCGCTGTTGGCTTTTCCTTGCTGTTTTCTGCATGTGGAGTGGGAGTGTTTGCATGTACGTAGTAGCACGTGCTTCCCTTTAGGAAATCAGTCTTAGAGGAGCCTATTTTGTATATTTTTTCTGACTCCTCCAGTTGTTCTTCTCCCGCTGCCTGCTGTGATGTCAACTGTCTTCTGTGCTGGAGAAGATGTCGCTGATCTTTGCTTACCTGTTCCTATTTGAGTCTGTATGTGGTCAGTGCTGATGAACTCAGGCTTCCCATTACATCCTGGTTCTCTCTGGGTACTATTTAATCTCAGTATTTAAAAATGGTGTTTTCTGAGGCCATTCCATTTTTCTAGATGACATCTCTGACCTCCTGCCATGAGAGTAACTCAGGCTGTGACCACTGGGCTATCATTCTTATTATAAATCACACGGGGCTGGGCCTTAAAATTCCATCATCCCTTTTCTTTGCCTAAACTAACCTCTTGCACTTACTGCACTACCACCCTGACTCCCTCTTCCCGAGATTGGTGCCTTGGCCTCTGGACAGGGGTGAAGAGGTGCAGTCAGTGGGGTAGCCCCGGGGGCAAACTGCCATTTATGTGGGTCTTCAACGGCTCTCATTGCCTCTGCTCTCTTTATAAAATTATCTTCTGCAAAATTTGAACATCTGAGCTTTGTCAAGAAATTATGCAGTTCTCTAGGTTATGGCTTTCTTTGCTCTAAGATGTCAGGTTCCACTCATCTGTACGCTCTGATTCTTCCAATAATATGTTCCAATGTCCCCTCTGAGCCTGCATCCTTTCATTTCTTTGTTGTGATAGTGTTTTTATATGCATTTTAAAAAATTGCTCTTATAGTTAGTGCCGTGGGAAAAAATCATCTTAGCCATGATGAGCTATAGTTTTATCATCAATTGTTAAAATTGTAAGTAAATTCTCCATTTTTAGACAGGATGTGTTAAAGTGTGGGAATGATATGGTTGTTTATATTAATATAAATAGTATCACAGTATTGTATTTAATATAACTATGCCTCTATAACATGTAGAACTACATTATATTATATATATGCAATATATATATATATATATATATATATATATATATATATGCTTTCAATTTGCAGTATAATTTGTTGGGGAAAATAGAGAAACATGCATGTATATGCTTATACATATATATCTATATGTACATGTATACACAACTATGCCATATTTCTATTTCAAGTTATAGTTATATTGCAGAATATGGAAAAGTGGATTTGGGGTTTTGTCCCTCACAGAGAGGCTGGGGTCTTGGTGCTGGTGAAGGAAACAGGGAGCGGCTCTTCACTCATACTGTGTGGAGCTTGATGGGTAAATTAATTATGATACTTTCTGTCTACAGCACACTTGGGGAATTTATTTAGATCCACTCTCAGAGCTGACTTCCCAGGAGAATACAAGTCAATTATAGTTCAAGCTCTTCTTGTCTCATTAACTACTTGAATAATATATTTGAATGATGGCCCAGGAGACTAGAATTAGGAAGAGCTTGCCTTCATCCCTGATGAGCCTCTGAGTCAGATAATCCTATGTGTCCTTTAATAGCTCCACTGTGCCACAGGCATGACTCAGCCACATCCTGTCTGCTCCCGAGAAGGTGCTGGCATGTAGCTTTATCTGCTTTATATATAAGGGTTCAGTTGTACTAGCAAATGGAATAGTGTAACTTGGGAAATTGCTAGTAAGTCACTAAAGCTGTTTCTAAACAAGAGAAGATTTAAGTAAGATTTCAGTTTTGCTAGTTTTCTACATATAATACAGGATAAGGATTGTGCAAAAAGAGATAAGCTTTAAAGTTTTTAAAAATGGCTGTATTTAGTACAAAGTAACATGCAGTGCACAATTATTTTGTTGAATTATTTTCATGGCCAGCCACCCCAGATGTACACAGTGGAAATAATAAGTGGGCCTATTGAAATGAGCCACAAAGTGTTGTGACTTGGGTCACTATGTAAGAAAATGATTGCTTTGTAGAATATTTCTCAAGAGATTGAAAAAAGTAGGACTAACTGAAGTATCATAGAGTTCCAGTTCCAGTCACAAATCGTTTAGGAAGAATAAACCAAACAGTAACAAGAGCAACAACAGTCCAGGAGAAATACCATCGTTCCTTATAAGTTATATTTGAAGTACCAGTCTATGTAAAACTAACAAAATCAGCTTAGCCTTTGAATTGCTACAACAACCCAGTGAAGCTGAGATGAAACCACAATACCGAGCATATCTCCCAGTCCGGAGGCCAGAGGCTTCCCACATGTCGGCTGCTTCCCTTTGATCAGTGTCCTGACCACTAAAGAGATTGCTCCTTACTTGGGTCTTGTCTCATTTTATAAAATTCTGACCTTCTCAGTTTGGGATAGGAGCCTGTCTTCTCAGAGACCCCAGAGTTTATAGAAAACTTGAATGGAATAGATCTCCAAATCTACCTACCACTTACGTGATTGGATCCTTCCTGCTGTGCACCAGCGCAAAATCTTTCATTCAGGCAGACATTACCACTAGAAAAGCCAGGATCTCTTATAGACAGATGTCAGCTTCCTTTTCTGTCTACAGAGTTTATGAATGTTTTAATGTATGTTCATGTGCAGTTGCGTACATGATCTGTGGTGTTGATTATATGTTGAGGTTCCTGAGTTGATAGGTTGTTCCAGGGATGTGAAATGACTGGACAACTGGTGAGCCAGCTTTCCATACTGGCTTCTTCGTTGATAAACGATGATCACCGCATGAACAATTGTGTGTAGGGATGAATATTGGTCAAGAACAGAATGAGAGCATTTAGCAGGACTTTTGCAAGTTCACTCACCAAGTAAAGCCATCTTCCTTCAACACGTTTCATTTAAATACAAAGACCTTCGCCAAAATGAAAATAAGCTTATGCAGTATGGGCTTGCAATTTTCCTTGTGTGATGAGATGTATTTAATTTGCTTCCATGGATAGTGTTTATAAACACACTGGGCTTATTGTAGTGATTATTACAGAATGAACAATTTCTTTGCACAAATGTTTTCAGTAGATCCATAATGGTAACCATTCCAGTGTGACACCCCTCCCCTACAAGCTGTGTCTTCTCATAGTCTGAAACCAGATATGCTGGCCTAGGGGACTGGATGTTTCCTCATGCTGATGTGGGGTCCCAGCAGTCTCATCGAGGGAGTGAGCAGGCTGCACACATTACTCCCATTGTTCTGCTCACTTGAGCTTTCTCAAAGCGTGTGCTCTGTTCTTCAGAACACAACGATGATCCTCTCTAATTGGACTCGGCAGTTGCTGTGGACTGAACTATATCAACACCGAATTCACACACTGCAGCTCCAGCCCTCACTGTGTCTGTATCTCTGTGTAGGATCTTTAGGAGATAATTAAGGGTAAACGAGATCACAAGCGCAAGGCCTCATTGTTACAAGATTGTGGTCTTATCAGAAGAGGTAGAAAGAGGAAGATAACTTTCTCTCTTTCCGCTGTGTGTATACAGCAAAAATTTGACCACCTGCAATCCGGGCAGAGAGCCCTCATCCAAGAATGTATTCTGCTGGACACTGACGTGGACCTGGACACAGCCTTCAGACTGTGATAGGATACGTTTTGTTATTCAAGCCACCCATCCATGGCCGTTTGTTGTGGCAGCCTGAGCTGACTAACAGCAGCTTATAATTGGGTTTTCAGGCATAATGAACAGGCAGCACCATGTATTTCAGAACAAACTGATTAATTATGGATTGCAATTAATTGAACAGTAGCCAGAGAGAAAAGTCAACACTTTATTACAATTACAGGATAAAAATAGCCTTCATAACACCACTGTTGTGTTTATCAAAAGCTCTAAGATGCTGTATCATTTTATGGGTGTTTACAGGAACCTTGTGGTATATGTGACTGCAGTTACACGCCCTTCGCTTCAGTGCCTACTTAGTAAGAGCCTCAGAGTAAGCGTTTGCTGTGTAGTATTATTTCACCTTCACAGTATGAGTGGGGTAGATACTGCTGTTTTAACCATCTCTCAGAACATCAAATTGATCACAGATATGGAAATTATAAGGACACAAAAATTTTGTCAGAAAGTCATAATCCCTCATTAAACCATGGTACCCGAAGCCATGCCTTTGCCATGGAGATAGAGCTCTAAATAGAATAGACGCTAGTGTCTACGAGACAAGGTTCTCCAAGTAATGTCAGATTCTACACCTGTTTCCTTGTTCATGTTTTTCTTTTACAGGATGATGTCTGAACTACAATTTTCTTGTGAACACATTTTTTCCTCCTGACAGAGGAAAATGGTAGGCATGAACTTCTTCACTTTCAGTAACGTTCCAGTTGTGCACCCTTTAGCCAATACTCAAGATCAATTTGAGGAGTTTTCGTACAAATTCTTGTGTTTTCACTTAAAAAGGGCTAATGTTGGTCCTTATGTCATTAACCCTTTATCCTCTGAGAGTACTCAGTGCTTTTCTTAGTAATTTCCTCATCGCTGGGGGCACAGGGCTGGGTTCCCACATTGTAAAGAGGAGGAGAGATTTATTTGGGCTCAGAGCTTTGGGAGATCCAGTCCATGTTTGGCTGTCTCGGAGGCGGAAAAGGTTTGGTGGAAGGCTTGCTGGAGGGATGATGCTCAGGTCATGGCCACCAGGAAACAGAGAGAAGGGAGGAACAAGGGCAGCAGGAGACACCCGCATCCATGTCCGGTGCACAGCCCCAGTGCTCCACCTCTTCTGACCAAAAGCAACTGAGCAGGAGAACTCCTCCAACGAGCACTGCCACACCCTCAAGGTCCAGTCACCCTCCAAATACATGAAGCTTTGAGAAGACACTCAAGAGCTAGACCATAACAGAGTTTAATTCTTAGAGTGTTTTATTTCTATGTGTACCTGTGGAAAAAAAGTAAAAGATACAAGCCATCTGTTTCTCTGCACCCCAGGAAGTTTCAAAGAAATTAGATTTATCTCCCACTCTCTTAGATTCTATCTCTTTCAATGAGTCCAGGCCCCTAAAAATTTATCCAAATTTATGAGACCTAAAACATAGATACATTAATAATCCATAAAAACCATTGACAGTATAATGTCTGGTCTCTCCAGCTTCTCTTAGACCATTGAAATGAAGGACAGGGAGGGGAGATGGGGAGACACACCCTGGATAATGCTCCTGTAGACTTATTGAAATGGCAAAAAGGTCAAAACTCCTACTAAAAACACATTAGCAGGAAGAAAAATGTATGCCCTTCCCTGCACTGTGTGTCACGGGTGCCCACTGGGAGAACCAGTGCTACCTGGACCCTCATTACCCAGACCCAAACACGCTGTTTCCACTGGCCCGTTATTAATCACACCACAGAACAGACATTAACTACTACCAACAGAAGCTCACCATGTAAAGAAATGAGTGCATAGCAGTAACAATATTTTCAGTGTAATAGCCACATTAATGCGATAGTTTATCTGACAAAGAACTTGGCTGTTGGTGTTATTTAAGGACTTTCAGGTTGCTTCAACATTCCTTGAAAGGATAGAAAATCTATTTAGAGGGTCAAAGACATGACTATTGGGATGCCTAAGACAAAGAAGTCTTCTCAATTCTCCAAGTTGTGGTGTGGTCTTTACCCATATACCCATTATGGCCACAATTATTGTAGCCAGAATGAAATACATTATAAAATACATTTAAAATAGAGCTAACATAATAAACAGAAGATAGGCAATTAAAAAGATTAAGAAAACATAATAACATAGGTCAAAATAAATAATGGAACTTTAAAAAGTAATATATGATTGAGATATTTAAAGACATGATCTCAAAAAATAAAAATTTAGAAATAAGAAGTCACAGAACTAATTATATACAAGATGAAAAGTGAAATGCTGAAGTTAAAAATTTGCTAACATAAAAATGTATGAAAAGCTGCATCTGAAGACTTGGTCAGATAGGATTGTGAGATGAGCATTAAGTATTCAAAACACTGAGTAAAGATTACAATATACAGCTATGAAAATGAATGAGACCAAGAAAAGAAACATAAAAGCAAAGATAGTAATGATTGCAGAACCAGATAGCAAACCTGAGAATTGTAAAAGAAATTAAAAAGTCCAGAGTCAAGAACTAAAAATGTATCAAGAGATTAATTTGAATTCTGCTGAGATGTATGGGTTTTGAGGCTGCTCAACACAGTCAGTGGCATGAGCTTATAGAACAATCAAAGCCTTCCTCATAGCAACGTGGACTGGTTCTGGAAAAGGAGACACTTTTCCACACCTGTCTCAATACACTTATCTCTTATAGTTTAAAGAGGAGCATTACGGATTACACAGGAAAAAAGCTTCAACTGTTTCTGCAGGTAGAAAGAAAAACACTCTTCCATTTTAATCTAAGATGAAGTTCAGACATGTAATTAGGCACGTAGGAATGTCTCAGTTTGGGCACATTTGTGTGTGTGTGTGTGTGTGTGTGTGTGTGCGCACGCGCGCACACGCACACACTCATGTGTATGCGATTCTGGTTTGCAAAGAGCTAGAAGAATGAACACTGTGAGTCTGACTCTGCACTTTTACAAGGAAGTGGTCTTTTAAAGTTGACTTCTTTTGGGCCCTGGTGTGCAGCCCTCTTCAGGATAAAGGAAATGGGACAGCCGGGTGATTTCTGAACCTGTGTTTGGCTTTCCTCTGGTGTGTAGGTCAGTGGCGGAGACCAGGCGCGCAGCCTGGTGAGGTGGGCGCTGCTCGCAAGAACTGTCATTGCCAACATTAGTTATGCAAAGGCAGTAAAATGAGAGCCGGGAGGGAGAGGAGGTGGAGTGGTGGAGGAAACCTCCGGGCGCCCGGCTGTCTGAGTGAGGGGTGATGCGCTGCATGAGGCAAGCAGGAGACGCGGGGTGCTGGACCGAGCGCTCCTGTACACCTCACCTGTCTCCTCTAACGCCGGACCCTGGCAGACTGGGCCACGGGCAGTCTGCACCTCTGCTTTCACTGGCTCAGATGACCTTTTAGAGCTCCTTTCCTGCCTGTGTTTCCAGTATCCTCTGACTGCCCCACCCCCCAGATGCACCAGGGCCTCCCCTGCCACCGCCTGCCCAACCTGCGTAAAGTACTGTGTGCGACACCTCTGTCCCTGCTCTGAGGCCGCGTCCTACCCCGAAGCCCCACAGCAGCTGGATTTCAAAGAGGGAAATTATACTGACTGATACTAGGCATATGAATGGCTGCTAACTAACACCCATTTCTAAACCCTTTAAAGTTTAAAATAAGATGTTTTAAAATAAGATATTTTGCTAGGTTGGTGGTACAAGCCTGCCGCCCCAGCACTCTGAGAGCCTGAGGCAGAAGGATCACAAGTTTCAGCCCAGCCTGGGCAACCTAGTGACTTCACCTGACCCTGACTCCAGATATGAAAACGTTTAAAAGGTTCAGGATGTAGCACCATGTAAAGGCATTGGGTTCAATCCCAAGTACCACAGAAATAAGTAATGAATAAATAAAATTTGAACCACAATAAAATTCAATGAATGATAGCTTAGTCAGTATGAAACAGAGAAAAAACAGAAAAGAAAATACCATGGATTGTGAGAAAATTTGGGAGGGCCGGGGGTGTATTTAATGACTTCTAGCACTCACCATGTAAGTACTTTTTCACAGTTCTGCCATATGTAATGACAGGGATATGTTCTAAGAAATGCACCACAGGCAATTTTACCACTGTGCTAACACCCCAGAAGAAACTTCACAACCCAAGATAGCCATGACACGGCTCCGTGACACTGGGACTACCCCTGCATGTGTGGTCTTTCCTTGACAAGAAGGTTACATGCATATGCCTGCACTTAGTTTCCAAGTCTTATGCCCGAGTGTGGGAGTCTGTTTCTCAGTGCCAGTGCAAACATTGTCTGTGATACTGCCCACTTTTTAATGTGTTGATTGTTGTAGTAATTCAGGTACAAGATTCATCTTGGTTACTTCCTGATGAAAATTTTAGTGCTTATTTGAAAGACAAATTATGATTATGATCTTATCATGTTCCAGTTTTTTCCAGACTGTAATAACTGACTTCCTTCTCATTAGAGTAGTGAGTTGTTGTTCTGGGTAGAACAAGGTTTATGTTGTTAAAAAGGCCACTGTTAGTATGGTCATAAAGACGTCAGCTTGTGTCTTCTATTGGCTGAAGATTTTGATGGCAGATACTTAACATACATTTTTATCCCAGTGTTTTGCCTACCACTGGACATCTCACACTCAGCAATAAAGAAGCCAAATTACACCGCAGGGCTGAGCCAGGAGCCTCTGTATCTCTCCTTTTCCAAGTTAATCTTTTGCTGGCAGTAGAAGCGCAATGTAGAGTCAAGTCTGAGGAAAAGATACAAAATTGGAAAGTTACCATTACTGAAAGAGAAGACAAACAGGTGCAGAAGCATAAGGGAAAGAACCCCAGGCAAAAGAGCTCTAGGTAACAAATGAAAAATACACTGCCTACCAGCCAACTTGGACCTTTATTGTTTCCCTGATTTTATCAAAGACAATAAAGTTAATCACCCAGAGGGTCCTACAGTCTGAGCCTTAATTCTAACTCTGATAACTATTTGAAGTTTAAAAAAAAAATCCATGTACTTTGATTTCCTAATATGTAAAATATATTTAAATATGTTTGCTCTGATTTGTTTATATACTTACAAGGCAAGGAAAGCAGGATAATAAATATGAGGGTTCTCTATACTTTTATTCAAACCCAAGGTTATAATTCCTTCATAGGATTCCTCTCAAGAAACAAAATCACTAACAATATTATTTAAGTTGTCACATGTTTCTGCTAATATGTTACTTATATTTATAAAACTGCCCACTCAAATGAACAAGGACCCAGAGAAGAGTATTCATTTTAGCCACAGTTCAGTGAATGAATTCTTACTGAATCCACGTGGCAGAACATTGTGTGGACATTCCATTGATGATAAAGTATTTTGTGGTAACAGGGATATTTTTCAAATGTAATTTATAAAAAAGCTTACAGTGTGGTTCACGCTATTGCTATGGACTGAATATCTGTACTCCGCACCCCCACCCCAATTCCTGTGTTTCATCCCTTCCTCCAAAAGCGATCGTGTCTGGAGCTTGGGGAAGTGCTTGGGGAAATACTTGGGGCAGCGTGAGTTCATGAGGACAGGACCTGCTGGAGGGGGGTGCCCTGAGCGAAGAGACCCCAGAAAGCCTGCTCTCCCTGCCTGTGGAGTGTTGCCCGTGCAAAGCCGCACAGAAGATCCAGAAGATCGCGGCCACCCCCAAGCCAGGAGAAGAAGCCCCAGAGTGAAGCTCCCCCTTCTGGCTGCTCGAGCGTCAGCTTCCCAGTCTCCAGACCTGTAAGAAATAAACCTGGATTGTTCAAGCAACCCTGTCACATTTTGTTATGGTAGCCTGAGCTACGATAAGTATAGACACTCATTTTGGTAAAAATCCTATTACATGTGTAGTACGACTTCTTGTTTTTTGTTCTTTTTAAATTTTATAGCCTATTACTATTCTCTAATGTTCACTATTATCCATTTGATTGAAAAAAAGGAAAAATACTTTGATTCGAAAATAAAATCAAAATTAAAATTTTACAAAAAGCACTTTGTATTTAGGGTTAAAAGGGCTAATCATCATCTTGATCATTTTCCTAGAAAAAAATTTCTCAAGGAAGTCACTCAAGCTTCCTATACCTCCATCCTCCATGACTTGTTTAAACTCATGTATCACAATGTTTGCCCTCTTGTGGGGAAGCTGATAGTAAAACTATGGCAACTTTCAGAAAACATAAAGTACTTTTTATACCTGGAGTACATTCCAAATAAATTAGTTATTAAATATGCGAAGATAGCATATTCCTGAATAAGAGAAAGAAAAATATCTGTAGACACATGAGAACTTCAAGAACTAACTAGCAATATATAAAATGCTTTAGAAAATCTCTTCTTCCTGAAAGAATGAAAGTTGAAAGTGTTAATATTTCCAGCCATGTTTGGAAACAGCATAACTTCCCTATTATTCTGAAATGTCAAATATTTCCAGTGATATGCTTCTTATCATCTCTTTTCTTAAAAAAAGCATTATTCAAGTATTCTCTCCCTGTTAAGGTTCTTCTTATAATTTCTTTGAGCCTCTGTCTTTGAGTGTGTATTTCAGAAAATTGAGAGCATTAATATCTTCAGTTTGATCAGACCACATTCATCAAGATCTATGGCTCCTTGTCACTTTAAATAGTTCAATACAACCTATTGACAGAACACAATGCTCTGAAGTTTCCTATGAAAAATAATCTGTCATTTGGAAAACAACCGAAGATTATCTGCTGCCTTGACTGATGCCCAGTGTCTGCAGGAAGACACTTAAAAAAAGAAGCCCAATTTGGCCGTGAGCCGCTCCACTGTGGATCTGACGCAGCCTTCACTCTGGAAAAAGTAATTACATTTCCCTGTCATTTAACTTCCTTTCATTGTAGGAGTAAAGGCTGGGAAAAGCGATGCAAGGTCATTTATGATATTAAATACAGAATAACTGACAGAGAAGTTATTTGCTGGCAGACAAGTTTCCTGGGGAATAACTTTTACCCACATCTAAAAATAACCTGGTCTTTGGGTCAGTTTTCCCTCAGCAAAGAGATGCCAACTCATTTGGAAGATGTGTGGCCTCCTGCATGTGTGTGCACTGTGCACTTCCAAGTCTCCGGGGTTCCACTTGCACATCAGAAGGGTAGAACATTTCTGACAGAGAAAATACAAGGGCACAGGCTTTGAGGTGTCACTGCAGATTAGAAAATGGAGCAAGCCTTGTCTGCCACACCCAGCTGGCATTCCATGACAGTCCATCTGTTTTGGTTGTTGTGCATGCCTTGGTGTCCCATGTAAGAGACCATGGACTAACTCAAGGTCATAAAGGTTACTTCTACGTTTTCTTCTCTCTCTCTGTCTCTTTTTTTCGTACCGGGAATGGAACTCAGGACCATGCACTTGCCGCAGGCGCTGTGCCGTTGAGCTGCATCCCTGGTCTTGTAATTGCTTCTCAGGCTTTAGTAGCTTCAGCTCTTCAGCTTGGGGGTATGACTCACTTTGAGTTAATTTCAAATGATAGAAAACTGACCCAGATTAAAGCAGGCAAAGAGTGAGTGCGCTGATTCTTGACAATAAAATGCCCTAGAGAGACCTACCTCAGGTCCCAGAGAGTCCAGTGGCACAGCAAGGTCATCAGGTCTGACTTTCTTTCTCTCTCAGTTCTGTGCCCTATGGAGGGCCAATTTCCAGCCCTGTAAAGTGGATACTGTCAGCTATAAGCTGTGCCTCAGGGCTTCTACCCATGTATGCATTTGATAAGTAAATTCTTTCCATGGATTTTTTTATTTTTGGTCTTTTTGAGACAGGGTTTCACCATATGGTTCAGGCTGGTCTTGAACTCACTTTGTAGTCCATGCTGGCCTCGAACTCACAACTATCCTCCTGTCTCAGCCTCTGAGGGCTGGGATTATAAGCATGTACCTCCAAGCCAGGATTCCAGGGACACTTTTAATAACGTTCTTGTGCTTGGCCTTGTCCTGAATTTGTAGCTAGGAGGATGTGGTGAGCTTGTTTGATTAACACAAGCTGACATTTGCAGTGAAGTGGATTCCCTTCTACTGAAGCTTGCGTGGTAGTTACATGGCAATGTGGCTACGGTGCCCAGTGATGTGATCATATGCCTGACAGATATTTCACTGAGGTGCTAAATATTTAAACGGGGGTCTTTGAGTAAAGCCTCCTGCCCTTCGTGTCTGGGGAGGCCTCAGGAGTTCACTTCAGTGCCTGCAGAGCAAAGGCTGGGATCCTGCAAAGAGGAAGGAGTGGTGCTTCTGAGAGGCAGCACAGACCCTGTAGTTCTCAGCTTTAAGACCCCAGGCTGTGTCGACTCAGTGTATTTGTATTGCCAGTCTGCCTTCTGGAGCTCAGACTAGGCCGGTGCCACAACCCTATGAGCCGGTTCCTTAAAGTAAATTCCTCTCTCTCTGTCTTTCTCTCCCTCTCCCTCTCTCTCTCACACATTCTCTCTTTCATACACACACACACACACATACACACACACACGCATTCCTACCACATATACATAAATTATTCCTCTATTCTGCAGAAAATAATGTCTCATAGACAACAGAATTTAGAATGGGGAAATAGTTTACTCAAAACATCAAGACTCCAGTGTGAAGGAGGAAAGTGATGGAATACATGGTGAATGATAAAAATCAATGCCTATCCTACTGAGTGTTTGCTAATATTTTGTTCTAATGTCCATTTCGTTTTGAAGGTTTTACTTGCAAATTTATTTGTTTTTGGTTGCCCTTCTGTGGTATGGGGGATTGAACCCAGGGCCTTCGCCCTGAGCTAAACCTCCCACATCTGCCCCCCTTTTAATTTTTATTTTAAGATAGGGTTTCGCTGAGGCTTTAAGTTGCCCAGGCTGGGCTTGACTATTCAGTCCTCCTGCGTCGGCATCCCAGAGCACTGGGATCGCAGCTGTGTATTACCACGCCCGACTGCAATGGTACTTTCAGCTCTAATCCAAAGGGAACAGTGCAAGCAGATTTAAAAGGTAGAAGAGGACCCCGATGGCTGTTATGTCCCCTTCTCAGTCTTGCTGAGGTGTGAGCCTCTGTTATTTTTCTTCTTGGACACTTGGGGTGAAATGATGACACTTTATAGGACCAATATATTTCAATATATGAAGTGATTATGATACATGTCGGTTCTGGGCCTCTACAGTTTAAGCAGTTCCTACCCATTTTCCCTGGCAGGAAGTGCAAGGTGGAAAATAACGTGGGACATCCAGGGGAAAGTGGCTCCTGAGGGAAGCCAACGCCTCTCTACAACTAATCTCACAAAGTTGCTTTTATGTATTTCATGCTGGTACAACTTTCAAAAGAGTGCTAGGGCTCAGATTTATTAGACGCTAGTGTGCATATTCTGCAAGCATTACTGGAAGCTGATCTACTAAAATAGTTTCTGTGTGCCACACAAACACAGTGCTCTGTGTGCTTGACAGGCCTGATCACAAACTCCAGAAAATACCAAGAGAAATGGCCATACGAGAGCAATAATTAAGCAAAGAGGTAAACCTATGTGAAGGGTGCAGTAACTATCAATACATTTTTAAATTGTTTAATAGGGGTAGAGTTTGATGCTTGGTGCTCAGAGTAGAAAGATACACAAGGCACGATGGCACCTCTCACAGGTGTGACATCCTGGTGGCAGAGGAGGGAGGCACAGTTCCATTTGAAAGCTTCACTCCTCAGGGAGAAAGCACCCAAGCATTTTGGGTGAAATAAACATTGTGCAGTGTCAAATCTTGGGCAGGGAAGACACCCCTCTAGCCTTGGCTCTGCGTCTGTTCATTCTCTTTGTTCTGCTCCTGGATCGGTTGTGGGGTGGTCTCAGACCCAGGAATTATAGTTCTCAGGGGAGGAGAACTCAGCAGTTCCGAGCCAGAGTTTTGGAAAGTGCCTGTGCTTAGAATTGAAGATAAACTCTCACGCAAGATTATTTTGCAGTAAGAGAGGACAAAAACAGTTCATTAGGGAAAAGCTCTCTCAATTTCCTTACTAAGCCGAAAAATAGATTGCATGTGCCAAAGCGAGGAAGGGAAACAGAATTGTTATGGCTCGGAGGAGCTAACAATTGCCAGGGCTGGGATGCACGGCACAGCTTAAACCAGGACGCAGGACCTGTGCAAGGCTCTCACGGCAAGCAGTAAGGAAAGCAAGAGGAGCGCAGAGGAAGAGATTATTCCAGGCAAAAGGAACAGCGCCGGCAAAGCCAGAGGGCCTCGTGGGGGCTCACGTAAGGGTAACAAATAGACCCGATCAGCTGCACTGACTCCGGTGTGCAGAGCCGGGTGGGGCCCGAGGGGGGCTTTGTATTTACCTACTGACAGCAAGTATGCAACGGCATGCAAGGCTCAAGGGATGCACAGGACCTAAATGCTACCTGGCTTCTGACTGGCTTGGAAACTTCTGGTAAATGATGGAATTTGTGTTGGTCTATGTTTTCTCATTAATAAACGAGCATATTGAAATAAGCCATGGTTTATTATTTAAACCACGTTTCCTTCTGACTTTATGAAACTCCAGCTCCATCGCTGAGCTTTTAAAGTAAGAAAGGAGACGGACAGGTGGGCGGGCTTTTGACCACGTGGGAACCGCCCTAGCTCCTCAGACTTCCGGCGGAAAGCAGTTAGTGCTTGGGTTTCATGTGAAAGAACCCTCGCTAGATCTGCAGCTATGGGAACAGGAAAGAAAAGTGAGTGGGATTTGAAATGAAAAACACTTTGGGAGGAGACGTGAGGCTTTTGACAGACTGACGATGGGGAAGGAAGTGAGAGAAAGCAAGAGCAGTGTAGAAGCGCGAGCCTGAGCCGCGTGCCAAGTGTCAAAACATGGAAACGTAGCGCACGGTGCAGTTCGAGGGAGGACCGCGTGGGACGCTCACAGCTGGTGGCCCTCAGTGAACAGAGAGCGCAGGCACTGTGGCAGGGGCCGGGGCCTTTGGCCGGGACTCGCGACTAGGCAGTGGGTGAGATGGAGACAACATAAGGTCGCAAGCACGTGGGAAGAAAGGGCATCGGCGACCTGCGGGTGCGAGGGTCTGTCCGCGGGGAAGCGGGCGCCGCAGGGGAAACTCAAGACTGGACAAAGGAGAACCGTGTTCCGAACCGGAGAAGACACCGCGTGGAGGCTCGAACATCACGGAACATCATGGAGAATGGAGAGCCCGGGAGACTCCTGCGGCCGCGGCCGGCTCGCCTCCCTCAGCGCCTGGGAGTCTGAGGCTGCGGCACGGAGCGCTGTTGCCCGCCTGGAGCTCGGGCTTGGAGAGCGGGCTTTCCCACAGGGAGTGCCGACTGGAGGCTCAGGCACTGGGCACGGCGCTCAAAGTCCCGTCTGGAGGAGCAGGATTGGGCGTGGGTTCAGAGAAATTTGGAATTTTGTCTGCAGAAAATGTGAAGCGGCTCTTGAAACGACTGTTATCACTTTGCTGTTTAATAAGCGTGTAGTATACTCCAGGGGCTGAGGCAGGTGCTTTCTGAGCGGGTTTAAGTCCTACGGCAGTCTTACGGGGTGGGCAACCTCTGTACTCTTTACCGATGATAAAGCTGAGCTGTGGCGGCAGACAGCGCGGTGACCGGGTCCGAAGCGGACCGTCCACCTTGCCCTCAGCCCTCACCGGTCCCCCGCCCTGCTGGCCTGGATCCCTCCACCAGTCAGAGGGACAGTTAGCTGACGTTTAGCCTGAGTGTGGTCTGTAACTGTAGACGAGATTCATGGCCTGTTCCGGTTGCTAGGAATGTAGTTTAGGGTGGGCACGGAGTAGAAATGCTTGTGTATTTCTAATTCCCAAACTGCCGTCTGCATCAGAATGAAGAAAACAGCGACGGGAGTCAAAGCTGGGGCCCGCGCAGGCCTCGTGGTTCCGCCCTTCTCCACGAGGGGGCAGCACACCCCAGGCCTGCAGGAGTGCGGGCCTCCTGCAAATCAGGCCTCGGAGGCGCGGGATAGGGAGGCTGCCCCGTGCACAGAAAGCAGAAAGCCTAAAGGATTAGTACTTAATAATAGTACGGGTCGGGTTCAGCGGAGCCCGTAGAGTGTGTACTGCTCTTTAGTTAAAACAGTTATTGTGCACATCTTGGCTGGGAGTCGGCAGGGGGCTTCTTAGGCCCTGAACTAAAGATTAATCTCAAGATCAAGTATCAAGCAAACCTACTTCCCAAAATGTGAAGTAGTAGGAGAAACCTGCGTAATTAACGCCTGGAAAAAGACGCTCCGGCCTCTACACGTTGGAATGTGACCGCGAGTGATATTTGTCCTCATCTGTTGTGAAAGGGAGCCTGGTCTTACCAGAGGGAGGAACTGTCTGTGTTCTGAAGCCCCCTGGGCCACGTCAGACTGTTGGTAGGAGCGGCCCTCGCCCTATGCTTGCTGCCTGCTCAGGGTGGTTCAGGTCTCTGCTCTCCTGTTGAATACTTTCTTCTGAAAATCTTATTCTCAGTTGCATAGTATCATTATTAAAACACAGAAGGAAAAGCATGGCTGTTATTGAAGCAACACTAGCAATTTAGAAATGAAGGAGAAAGTCAGCTAGTCACTAACTTAGGTTAAAGATAAAGAAATATGATCCAAAACAATCTTGAATTTTTTTCCTCATTAAACACAAAATTTAAAAGTTTAATTCAGTAATTCAAGCTTTAGAGTGCTTAGGATTACCTAAGATTTATTGAGAAACCTAACAGGAGTGGTGCGTGTGTGTATGTGTGTGTGTGTGTGTGTGTGTGTGTGTGTGTGTGTGTGTATGTGTGTGTGTATTTGTAGTGCCGGGGAATCTATCGCAGGCCCTCAGGCATACCAGGCAAGTGACCTACCACTGACATATCCTCCACTCATACATGTCATTTTACTAATTAAAAAGTGATGACTATTTAATACATAAAGCCAGACATGCTGGTGCAGGCCTATAATTCCAACACTTGGGAGGCTGAGGCAGGAAGATTGCAGCAAACTCATAGCCAGCCTGGGATACACAGAGGGTTGAAGGCCAGCCTGAACTATATAGTGGGACTTTCTAAAAAAAAAAAAAAAACCAAAACAATAAAACATCATCTTTAATATAATACACTATGTCAAATGTTTATCTATTGTAATATGGTTGGTGAAACTGCAACTCAAATGTGAGCCTAACTCACTGCAGAGATAATTATGCTTCCAAAGCACCTACTGCCTTGCTGCCTAACCCTGGTAGCAGTGCTCTGGTCCCCATCTCAAAAGACCTCTGTGACTTCGGAATTGAAAGAACACCCAGCAGCAAGGTCTCTACGGTCAGCTCAAAGCAGACTGCTTTCTCTGTGTTGCTTTCACTTCCCTGGATGTGCTGGTTTCTTTCTTCCTTTCTTTTGCTTCCTTCTTTCCTGCCTTCCTTCCTTTCTTTTCATTTTTGGTGGTGCAGAGGATTGAACCCAGGAGGGCTCTGCTACTGAGCTCTGTCCCCAGCTCTTTGTAATCTTCGTCTTTTTTATTTTGCTTTGAGACAGGCCTTGCTGCACTGCCAAAGCTGTCCTTGAACTCGAAAGCTCTAGCATCCAACTCCTGAGTAGCTGGAATTCCTGGTGGGCAGTATGCACTCCTGGCCACCCTTGATAAATGTGGATCGGATCATGGTCTTGGCATCTGAGAGGGTGGGATGAGGAGGGACTTACCCCTGGACTGTGCCTGTGATCCAGAGCAATGATCGAAGCCCGTTGCTGGAGCTGTCTCTTTCTGCTCCTGTGCCCTGGTCTGCACATCCCTTCCCTACCCTTCCCTTCTCTTCCTTCCCTGCCTCCGACCTGCTATGCAGGACCGACTTCTCTGACCAGAGGTCTGCTCCTACGCTTTCAGACTGGCCACTTCCAGGGATATACAAGGTTCTGTGGGGAGTTCCATCCGTTCAGTACACTGCACTGAGTCTGTAACTTCTAATAACATTTTTTAAATTTTTACAATTTAATTGAGGTATAACTGAAATACAAAAGACTGCATATATTTAACTACATAATTTGTTTAGTGTTGGCTTGAATATGACTATGTGTGTGACCCTCCGCTCAGAGAGTATAACAAACATTTTGGTGACCCCGGAAGGTTCCCTTGTGATTCTGACAACCTCTTTTTTTTTCCACTCCTGTCCATAGGCAATCAGCCCCTGATCTTGGTTGTTATAACTTTGTTTCCAATATCTAGTGCTTCTGAGTGGACTCACACAATAGACCGGGGCTACGTGAATGGTCAGTAACCAGTTGTTAGGATGGTCCACACCTGTGGGGATCAGGGAAACAGATGGTAAAGGAACATGACTGAGGTGTGACCATCCCACGTGCCGAGAAGCTTTCACACACTGTAAGAGAATGGAAATGACACAACCACTTTGGAAAAGAGCCTGACCATTTCTTAAAAAGTCAGATGTATGCTTATCATGTGACTCAGCCAAGGTAAAAGCCACGGATAAATGAAGGCACGCGTCCATGCCTGTACTTGTGCACCGTGCTCACAGCAACTATGTTTACAGTGGCACCAACTTCAAACAGCTCAAATGGCCATCATTATAGTCATGTGTAAACAAGTTGTTGTTATATAGCCATACAGTGTAACAGTACGCCATTAATTAGAAGAGCACAAATTATGGGCACTAAAATAAAAGGGCTGATTCTTAAAATGCTTATATTTTTAGAGCCAGTGTCCTACCTTTAAATCACAATTTGTCAGTAACAGAGAAGGGGAAAAAGAAGGGAGAAAAGAGAACAGGGCTTATTATAATGAGCTAAAGATTTTTTCCACTAAGGACACACCTAAGTTAGAGCTTTCTGCGTGGGCCATAGGCCATCAGGTGCAATGGACTTTCTTGGTACTTGTTTAATCAAACTACATAGGCCCCAACCCTTAGGCAGAGCTAATTCTAGATATGTATTGACATTAAAACATCATCATTTTAAAATATCTCCACCACAAAGGAGTTAGTACAAACTATAAGCCACTTAAAGGAAAATCAAAATTGCTCTATACCTTGTCAGGCTTTTACATCCACACAGCCTAATTAGTTCTACAATTTGCCACCATTTTGTAAAGTTTTTTCTAAACTTGGATATCCTCTTGCTGCAATTCAGTTATGAGCTTCCATTGTGTCACTCAAAATGAATAAAATGATCTTTCGCATTACTATGACCAGGTCTTGGCTGTGAGGTTTGGTTCGGGGTGTTTGACAAGGCGCTGACAGTTGGGTCAGGAGTACGGAGGCTGGTAACTGCTCTCATTTACAGCGATCAGACATTCCTCGCCATTTGCGATAAGAATCGTGGAAAATCTTGGTTTTCTTTATCCTTCTTCTGCCCTCCACTTTCACGACATCTTGCATTACACAAGCCAGAGTGGGTTCACATTCCCATACACAAGCCCGCACGCTTCCTTCTCCAGCTGGCAGCACAGCAAGTTCTCAGCCACAGCCCCGCTCTGTGAGCTGAGGGAGACTGCACCCCTCTACCCCAGCCTGCGGGTTGTCACACGTTCATACTTCTTGTTTCTATACTTTTGTTTCCTCCAGATGTTGTATAATTGTTCCCCTTTTCTCTCTTACAAAAGATGAACCCATGATATCAGTTAAGAACAATCTTAAGCTTGGATCAGCTGGGCCAACCAACGACAAACAAAAGTGTTGTAGCTAATAATGCAGCCAGAATCCCTAAACCTGGAGAAGGTAGATTCATTGGGAAAGGTGTGCTCTGCATGAAACAAACATACAGACATGATGCGAAGTGGGAGAATATGAGAAGTGGGGGGAAAATAGGCAAACAGGCCCATGAACATTAAACACATAAGAATATAATTGCATTTTGTATTATATTTGAGATGGGGAAATTTTAATCCAAATAAACCATGTCTATTAAAAAATCAAACTATCACAAGGCTGCACTTTTTAATTAGAAATGTAATCATTGTGTTTTTAACCATCTGTAATCAAATCAAACAGAAAATTAAATGATTTTGAGTATATATCGCAAATTTAGATAATTACTATTAGTAGCCATAATGGCTCAATTAATCTCCCATATAACCCAAAATATAGTTTCTAATATTTTTAGAATTCTGTAAGTAGGAGATTGAAGGTTGGAGGAAATAAATTAAATTAGAAACTATGCAGAGTTTACACTGAGGCCTGAAAGGATTGTGAGGGTGCACAGCACAGCCAGCTCCAAGGGAATGAAAACTTGCTCCCTGAAGAGACAGATACGTCTCTATGTGTCCTCTGGAATGTCTCTGGGAAGGAAGATGGCTCTAGCCATGAAAATCAACAAAAATATGTAAGTTTCCTGCAGGAAAGTTTCTGTGGCTGTCTTTCCCTAGCCTTTCATTTATCCACATATTCCTGAAAGGGCACATGAGAAGCAAATGTGCTAGCACCCCGTCACGCACAAACAAGAGCGTCCTGGAGCATTCCTCCTGGAAGAGCACAGCTGAAACACAATCTGTGTGCGCATAGAGGGGACTAAATGGAGGAAATTAGGGGCGTTTATGTAGTTTGAGTTGTCTGAGCTCTGTTTTGGAGCGTGAGCAAGGTCATGTAGTACCTAGTGGGGCTGACTGCTAAACTTTCAAATGCTAGTAGACAAAAAGCCTGACTCAGACGATATAAGGACACAGCTAGCTTTTAGCTATTCTAAGAAGGGTAGTGTCTTTGAAGCTTTGAAAGGAAATGAAAGAAATAAAATACGTCTTCCAAAGCAAAGAAAGACAGAGCAGTGCAGAGTGTCATGGGGAAGAGTGAGTGACTGCGCCATACTGTGCGGTTATTTGGGGAAAATCAACCCCTCTGACTAGATACATCTGTCCACATCTCCCCTGCTGGCTCCCTCCTACCGTCACGTGCCCTGTGTAAGACACCACTGGCTTTTGGACAGTGGAAATCTAGAAAGGCACTCATGAGATAGTAAAGACGAAAGGGCTACCATGCTGACTGTACAAGGAGGCAGACCGGACATGTAAGACACTTCTTGTGAAATCATTTTGTGGTTACATGACCTTTCATCCCATTTCCCAACTCGTAATTCTCAACTGAAGGGATTCAGCGGGCTGGGTTTGGAGCACAAGGACTTCCTGCATGCATAGGTCTCCAGGCCCTGACTCAGTCATAACCGTATTCTCCCCACAGAGCTACGGGTGACTCCCGGCCAGAGCTCCGCTTTTAGGTAAACCTAATCCAGGAAGGTGTCAAAGTGTGGCCTCCACAGTGGAGAGTGCTGGCCTAGGAAAGAGCAAACGAACACCTCGCACTCCTTGAGGGTTTTCTAAGCATTGCTCTTTGCAGCGGAGCTCTCCTGCCCCAACACTTCCAGCTCTTCTTTACAGTGAGTGGAGCTTTGAGACCGTGTCCCAGGGATGCCCCCTCCCTCGCCCGCAGTCGGTTGTGGGACACTCTGTCCTTGTCACCCACAGATGCTTCTCACAGTTCAGACTTCTCTCAGCACCAGGCAAGAGCTTGCAGCTACGGAATGAGTTCCAGGCCAGGCTGAACTGCATAGCAAGACCTTGTCCCCCAAAATCACAAAATGATAAATAAGTAAAATGACAGATCATATCGTGTCATCTCTTTACTGAGATTTTCCTTTTAATGTAAAAACTCCCTAATGCATTTACAAGTACCCTGTTCAGTCTAATCTTTCAACCACACTCACTCTTCACTTCCTCCTAAAGCTCCAACCACCACAATCATTTCAATGCCCCAAGACTGTTCCTACCTCAGAGTCTTTGCACGTGCTATGGTGTGAAATAGTTTCCTTCCTGCCTTTGTTTTGTCACTGTATTTTCATCCACATTCTAAATTTTTCTACTGCAAAAGGTCTTCCTGACACCTATGAGTAGATGACTGTTTTATGCCGCATTCTTATGGAATAGTAGTCTTTACTTTCATAATATATGTTGTATTTTATATTCATTGTGATGTTGTCTTGGTTACTTTTCTCTCATTGCTGAGACAAAATACCCAAAGCCCCAAATTAAGAAAGGAAAGGTCTAATTTAGCTTACAGTTTGTGGAGGTTTCAGTCCATACTGGGCTGGTTCCGAGGCAGAGGGGCACATGGCAGAGGGCAACTGTTCATGGTGGCAGAAGACAGCAAAGACAACAAGAGCACAAGGGAAGAGTAGTGGCAGCCGGCAGCCCCTTTTCCTCTCTTATATTATAAGCAGGCTGCCCCCACCCAGAGGGTGTGCAGCACTCACACAATCTCTGTGCCCTCCTCTTGCACAGCTTTAGGATGAATACAAAGCAAGCACTCTGGCTCCCTGCTGAGTCACATAGTTAATCTTCTAAACTTCTCACACTGACACAATGAACAACATCCTAGAGCAAGAAAGGCATGTCCTTTTTGCCCCAACTGTTAAGTCACTCAGCCAAAACTCTAGACTTCCCAAGTTGACATGATGTATCAACCATAACAGATGTTAAGTTATGGTTAATAGCTCTCCTTCCTAGGCCAGAAGCTCTAGGAAGGTAGAACACATGTGTGTCCTTGCTCACCATTATAGCCTCCTCATTTGGCACAGGGGCTGTTTTAGAAATGGGAAATAATATTGAAGTCTTAGCCACTTTTGTCCTCCCTGGGGTGCAGTACCTGACACCCAGAACTTAAAGAAAGGGAGGTTTGCTTTGGTTCACATTCACAGTCCATGGTCGGCTGGCTCCACGCACGGCAGAAGGGTCTGGCAGAGGAGAGGCTGCTTGTTTCAGGGCAGACAGGGAGTAGAGGATAAAGGAAAGTGCTGACAGAGATGGACCCTCCAGCCACGCCCTGAGTGACCCATCCTCTCTAGCCAGACCCTATCTCTGAACAGAAAGCAGCAACAAGCCCCCGTCCAACCAGCTTCTGAAACCCCCACCTATGAGTGTGTGAGGCTTTGGGAGTACACTAATATATAACCCTTAATGTAAAAATGAGCAGTAGAATGGCAGTTTAGTCAAGGTTAGAAATATGACCTTTATCACAGACCTCATCGTAGTTGACTTTTTCCATAATTAGTAGATAAACTGTTCTCTTATTTTGAAATTTTCTTCCCTGTGTCTTATCACTTCACACTCCCCACTCTGGCTCCTAATTTCTTTATTTTTCTTTCTGTTTTAGCCTTGTTTGCAGTCTGGGGATTCATGACCTATATTTCTTACTGCACTAGACTAGAAGATTCTGAAAATAGACATTGATCTTATCCACTCATATCTTCCTCAGTGCACAAATGTGAACATTCTAAGTGCATTGGGTGATGGGAATGAAATAGAGGGAAGAAAATAAAATAACATAGCTCATGGTGTCATTTATAGCATCTAGACATCTTCTGCCCTGCCTAATCACAGGCCTCACAGATCCTAGAACATTACTTATGATAGCAGGTGGGAGCCTGCAAAGCTGGACTTTAAATAGTCAGCTCTGGGTTAGAAAGATGTTTGAAAACCACCAGTTAAGGGCCTAATACATAAATGATTGGCACAGTGATAAGGAGAAACAAATGGCACACTGATAAGGAGAAACAAATGGCCTTGTTTGCAATGTCTAAGCAAGGGCATTTTCCTTCTTTTTTTTGGCTGCTTTTCTTCTGCAGTTTAGTTCTCCTACTTCTGTAACCCAAGATAACAGTCAAATTTATTTACAGTGGGCTTGGAAATCTCTTTGCCCTGGTTCATAAGTACATTTGGACTTCACCTGATTCATGTTTTTCTAAGAGCACAGATGAGTGTGTCTTCCTGCATGATGAGGAAATCATTACTTATGCCTTGCTTTAGCAGATGTACCAGTTGGGCTCAAATGCTGACAGTGTGCTTGTGCCCAATAGCGTGTGATTTATCCTAATCCATCGTGGTGCAATTGCATTTCACACATTTTATTGCATGTTCTTTTAGGAGATCTCAACCTCAATGCTAGCATTTTTCTGGGTTTGAGTAGGTAGGTGAAATTATCAGGAAAATAGTAAGGCCTAAGAAGTTGTGTTAAGATTATTATAACACTATTTTCTAAGAGTGATAAGAGTGTCAAGGGAAAGTTTTGCTCAGGTGAATAAACTTGCATTGGTTTTAGACAAAGGGACAAGTCCTTCCTTAAGGAGAGAGAATCTTGTTTTTTATTAAACATTTTTAGATGATCATAAATTAGATTGATAATGTTCTAATGGTTCCAACTTTGGAGCAAGTAAGATTGCTGCTAGAGTAGGATCTGCATTCAAGCACTGATCCTTTGCAGCTTAGATATAGCTGTGTTTAGAGTTAATGACTGAAAGGCAGCCATCTTGGTCATTCACCTCACCATGGGCCACTGGGATGAAAGCCGAGTGCTCAGAATGCCAAGAGCCACTCTTCACCCACTGAGTCTTGTCATTGTTGGTGATTTTGAAGAAAAGTTCATCACAGAATCCTTTCCTGTAGTAGCTAATCTCTGCTCCTCATTGGCCACTGGCACCCATCCTTACCCATAAGGTGACCTTGTCAGGCCTGGAACTGTGCTTCTCTTAAGAGCTGGTCCTACTGAGAGCCGCCCCTTGGCCACATGTGTGGGCTGCCTACAGTAGTGAGGTGCCCTTATTATACCGAGGCTTAGCTTGTGACCTCACCCCTTACTGCTGAAAGAACTGAAAACAACTAAGTAGAAAAGGCCTCTGACATCTTTGACCCGCCAAAATCTGTCGCAAAATTCAGGCAGTAAAGAACAGTATTGTTGCTAATTTATCAGCTAATAATTCTAAACAGTACTTCTCAAAATACTAGCTGCCAGAGGGTGAGTTCCAAAAAAGTAAAAATAAACAAACTCTTTTAT
This sequence comes from Dinomys branickii, assembly GCA_004027595.1. Lineage (NCBI taxonomy): Eukaryota > Metazoa > Chordata > Mammalia > Rodentia > Dinomyidae > Dinomys > Dinomys branickii. The sequence continues at coordinate 77,435 of PVLD010006100.1, read as the reverse complement.
CTTGTGTCCTTCTCAAAAAGATATACAGCTTCCCTGGTGAGACTGTGGCAAATAAGAGTCCTTTCCACATTGCTGGTGGGAATGTAAATGCTCACAACCACTGTGGAAAGCAGCACAGAGATTCCTCATAAAACTAAGAGTAGAAATTTCATTTGATCCAGCTATTCCCCTCCTGAGTACATTGCCAAAAGAATTAAAGACACTGCATTACAGTGATACATGCATTCCCATTTTTACAGCAGCACAACTCGGAAGAGCTAAATCTTGAAAAGGACCTTAATGTCCATCAACAGAAAAATGGGTAAAGACAATCTGGTATTTACTTACAGTAGAATGCTACTTTGCCATAAAGCAGGAGACATTTGAGTTGTCTATAGCAAAATGGATGCACCTTGAGACCACATATTAAGTTAAATAAATCTGACACAGAACTATAAATATTGTAGTGTTTCTTTTTTATGAAAAACCCAAATTATAAATAATTCAAAGAGCAAAACAAAAGAGAATAAGAAATAGGAAACTTGATCTTTTACCAATGGGAAAGGGGGGAGTGGGGGGAGAAGAAGGGGCGCTCTGCCATGGGCACGTGCCAGCTCCCCAGGGTAAATGCGGGGAGCTGATGCACCCCGAACGTGTACTGATGCAATGGTTCAAAATGCAAAAGTGCAAACAGATGGACAGCAGTACTGAAATGTGAACGGTATTTCATCTTGTACACCAGAAACCTCTTCAATGAAACTCATCCTTTTCCTCGTCACTCAGGCCACGGTCCTAGAATACCAGCTAGTGCCTGACAACTGGGAGAAGTTTTGGAAGTGAAGTTCAAGGTGTGGGCTGATGTGTCATCTGCACCTTGCTTTCCGGTGCATGCAGGGCTGTCCTGTTTGTCACCTTGGATGGCAGAAGGTGGGAGGGAGTGCCCTGGGACCCCTTGTAAAATAGGAAAGAATCCATTGGTAAATGTTTCATGCTCAAGGTCTAATTTCTGAAAACATCCCCTCAAAATACTGCTTCTGCATGGACATATGAATTTCAGAGAGACACCACAACAAGTCTGTCATCTCCTGCAATGCTATTTTGTGCTGACCTAGGCCAGGGTGGGAAAGTATGCAGCAATCTGAAAGCATCTTGGTGGCAGGTGCCTCAGGCAGAGCTTGAATTGTTCCAGGGTCGTCTTTGAGAGAGCCTGTGTACAGCGGCTTTTGCTGGAAAACTGAACGAATAAACAAATGAGTCAGGGAGCGCATTAATGAATGCATGAAAGATTAATGAATAAATGAATGAATCCGTGTGTGGATGTGGATGTGCTAGCGAGCAAACACATCACAGAATAAACATACCCTTAGGCTCAACACAATGAAAATAATCAGTTGTTACTGTACTGAAGGTGAAGAAGTGTCACCAGTAATAGGAACTGATATTTGCAGCGAATAAAAACTAATTCTGTAACATCAGGCTCCTAATCACTGTAGGGATGGCCTAGGGGACACTTTCAAATCTTGTTTGTTCGCTTTCATTCTGCTCATCTCTTCCTCTTCCCCAGCAAGGCCCTTTTCTATAAACCTGGGGGCTTCTTCCTATTTTGTCTCATGGCCAAGCCATTCCGTGGGAACTTTCTGTTCCTTCCTTTGACACAGTTCTGGCTGCCTCTGAAGTCCTCCATGAGTACTATTTCAGACATCCTTGTCCTTTAAGCAGTAGGAGTTACTGTTTCCCTCATGCTATAGGGCTGGATACTAAGGAGCTGAGGACTTCAATCCCGGCTGCACCGCTAACAGGGAAGGGAATCAAGACAGTGGCCTGAATTCTTTAAAGCAGCCATACATGGCCCCGTTCCTGCCCAGTGGAGAATATGTTTATCTTTGCCTGTTTGTGAAGCCAACAGCTGTCTTCTCCTGGTAACTCATGCTGGCTCCTGACACACGGAAGTCCCTATAACAAATAAAATGTGAGCCACATGCCTGATCTGAAGCTCAGAGGATCACTGCATTGCAATTTGGCGACTGTTTTTCTTCATAATGATCATGATATTGAGGAAATGAAAGTGACATTGAAAATGTTCTCCTGTACAAAATCAAATAGTCCATAATATAGATAAACTACCTCTTACAGCTCAAGACAGTAGAAGTTTAAAGGAAAAAATCTTTTTCCAGTCTGAAAATATCACTTTTAGTTAGACGTCCCCGTACAGCCACATGGTCAAAAATAAATAATACCGTTTGAGTCCTAGATGGTGTGGCTTTGTGACATTCTCTTCACGTACCTCCTTTACCAACCTTTCAGGTCATGCTTCAGACCCCGCCACTCTCCTGAGGATTAGTAGTGAAATTAGGTCCTGCATGACTTACTTGATGAGGTGATTTAGAACTGTGGCATGTTTCCAATACAGCCCTAACATCCCCAGCAAGCTAACGGGTGGAGGTTAATGTCACAGTTAGTGTATGCGTATTTAATACACCAGCAGCTTGGGTCTGGAGTGCCAGCGAAACGCTGCAACCCAGCTGGGCATTTGGCTGTCATCGACCGCAGAGGAAATATGAACAGACACCTCCCGGACCTCTGCTGGGATTGAGCTTGAGGGTATGTCTCTCATGCAGTAAGATTTGAAGATTAAAAAGAGAAAAAGAGGAAAAGGCTTTCAAATAGGAAAAGGCTTTCAAATGTTTTCAGCAGGTGAATATCACGGTGTATTTGTAGACTTACATAATTATCAGAAAATCAAATTGTACTTTCACCATTCATGCTCTGTGTGAGCATAATAGATTGTAAACTAGTTATAATTTGATCTGGTCATTATGGTTGGGAAAAATTTGCCTTTCAAATCTCTTTAAAAATAGAAAATAGAAAGACTGCAATGTCTGGAAGATAAACAGAGCCAAGAGATCGCATAAACTAAGTACATGAATGACAGAAATTCACTGCATCTTAGACATTTTAATTACATTTTTATTAAAGAAATTCCAGGAATGCATACAAAAATTTACAAACCTTAACTAGATTAATCAAATGTGTGATCTCAACAGGGGGTAAGTTAAATGCTAGGTTCTACAATTAAAAGTGCATACATTTCTCTAATTATGACTAGAAGAGTGTTTGAGTCTCCATGAAGTGTGAGATGACCTCATAGATCATATTCAGAAACTTGACTTCATTCTGTATATCAAGCAGACAAAACCTCTAGGAGTTGCTGGGTTTGATCAGTTTCTAAGTTCAAAAAAGGAAAACAGAGGGAACTGAGAACTGAAAGATTTTAAGATAATTACTCTAAATTACTTTCTGTGCATAAATGCAGAACCATAGATATACCTACATATAATTTTAGGCACTATGTAAGAGAACATAATCCTCAGATTTGAAAATCTGGTACACATAACATGTTGAATTTTTTAATCTCTTAGCATGAAGATATGAATAGTCATTCCAAATTTTAGTATTCATTAATGTAATTGCCAAATTCCATCAATAATTTACTGATTTCAAATTAATTTTATTTTACACAAGAAAATATTGTTATATGGCTCAGGAAGATGTGTGGGAGGAGACACCAGGTGTATTTCTGTTGCCAAGCAACAGCACAGTGACAGAACAACTGTTCAAGTCTTTGATTGCACATCAGGAAAACTGAAGGGGTCACTGTGTCATTGTGTGTGGGGACAGGGGAACTGTTCAAATCAGGTGGTGTTCTTGTTTCACTGCCCAGGTCAAAGAGGTCATTTCTGACTATGAGTCTATGCACTGTGTTACCCATCGAGAAATGCTACCTAACTGAAACTGTGACCCGAACTGGGGAATGTTTTGCAGGGTGTGATTAAAATTATCAAACACACTAAAGTACCAGCCCTTAAGTCACATCTATATGCACCGCTCTGTGAACAGCTGAACACAGAGACACGCATCTTCTCTTCTACACTGAAACGAGACAGTTTCTAGAGTTGGATCACTGGTCGGAGTTCCTCAGTTGCTCCAGAGATTTCTTCTAGGAAAATAGTCACCACTGGCAGCATGTTTCAGTGACATGGTGCGTTGTTACGCTTGCTTAGTTGTCTGACATCCACCACCTGCTTAACAAACTCAGCCTGTCCCTGTAGGAGAGAATGATTACCATGTTCAAGTTGCCAGATAAAAACGTGGGTCCATTCCAACCTAAACTGCAGTCGTGGGGACAATGAGTGAACAGTGGGATCTTCCGACAGGCATCAGCATTAGCAGAGATGTTAGGAGACTGAGGCCAGTTTTGTTTCTCCCAGCTGCTGCATGGTCACCTACCGCACATTTCAAAAGAATGTGAGCACAGCACAGAAGAAAGACCCTCAAACTGGGAAGGAACAGATCTATGATCCATCGATGACTCATCCTGCTGAACTGAACTGCTAGTCTGTGTGAAAACTTTCTCTTATGAAACTGGCCCCTGGAACTACTGGGCTCCACAGTGAAATACTGTCTTTGGGAAATGCTTATTAGGGGAAATATTATGTGCTTGGAGCTTCCCAGGAATAAACAACAATTTTAAGTCCCCAGTTTAAAACTGGCAAGGAGAAGAAATCGTAATTTTTAAGCATTTAAATCCTATTCCAAATGTTTGTTAAAAATTCTTTGCATACTTTCTCTTCCTGTTTGAGTTTTCTTTTCCTAACCGTTGAACTTGCTCTGGTATCAGTTTTCAAAATGAACCACTGGCTGAGAAGCTTAGTTTGTATTGGCAGTGGTGCCTAAGAGGTAGGAAATGACCACCTAAAATAAACAGGGGGTCAGGGTCCCACAGAGGTTTCAAACTGGAACTGGGATTTTTTCAATCTAATAACAGCACCCAGCGCTGGATTCTGTAGAGTAATCTTGTCACCTCTTTGAATAGGGAAAACACTGCTTAGGAGAAATTATTGCCACAGATTCACGGTGAAATACTTGGATAGAAGGTTGCTGTGGGAATCTCACAATGTGTTTAATGTAGCATCTACGAGTGTAGAGTGCAGAATTTATAATTGCCCAGGGACTTCCACCACTGTTTTAAAGTTTAAAAGAACCTCAGAAAAGGTGATGCGGTTATTACTTAAAATGATGAAGGACATGTAGGAGAAAAGCATCTCTTCCTTACCTACTGCCAGGCCATGGCTGAGACCTCTATAATGAAAAACACATTGACAAGAAAAGAAACATCCCAATGTATTTAACACAAGTTTTTAAAATTTCTTTTAAAAATAAAAGAAGGAAAACATATTCACAGGCAGACATCCATTTACAAAATAGCTTAAGAACAATACAAGCAATACAGTTACAGACAAAGTAGTAGGAAATTATCAGTGGTTGTATTATGTAAAGATATTTTCAAAGTAGTTTCTCAGGAGAACAAATAGAGACATGCAAGACTGATCAAATGATTAATCATTAACTGTTCCTTTCAGTAAAGTGATAGAAGTCAGTAGTTCAACTATGTTAGCTCTCCTGTATATACATACATACATAATCTCCCTTTATACAGACCTAATTTCACTTTCTTTCCTTTCTCTTTAATTTGAGCATGTTCCTTTCATTGCACCATGTCTGTCCTACCTCCTAATTTTTATTCACTCTTTCAGGGTCTTACACTAGTGAGACAATATGTTGCTTACACATGGAGGTCTTGTTTATTTCACTTACGAGTATGGTCTCTACTTGTGACCATTTATCTGTAAAAGCCTCAAGTGTATCTTTCTCTATAGCTGAGTAATATCCCATTATATTAAAGTGCCACAATTTTTTTATCCATTCCTCAGTGGATGGACATTTGGGTTGCTTCCATGATTTAGCTATAATAAATTGCACCGATATGAACATGGATGCACATATATCTCTGTGATATGGTGTTTTCAGGTCTTCTGGGAAAATACCCAGAAGAGGAATGGCTGGGTTGAATGGGACCTCTGGACCCAGTTTGCTGAGGAATCTCCAAACTGATTTCCACAGTGGTTTCACCAGTCTGCATTCCCACCAGCAGTGGAGAAGAATTCCTATTTCTCCACAGCCTCGCCAGCATTTGTTATTGGTTGATTTCTTCATGACAGCCATTCTAACTGGGGTGAGATGAAATCTCAGTGTTGTTTTAATTTGCATTTCTCAAATGGCTAATGATGTTGAACATTTTCTCATGTATTTATTTGCCATTTGTATTTCTTTCTCTGAGAAGTGTGTGTTCATCGCAGATGCCCATTTTAGGATTGGATCTTTGAATTTTAGGGGGCTGATGTTTTAAAATTCTTTTTATGAAAAAAAATAAAATTCTTTTTATGTTCTAAATAGACTGTCTGAGGGACAGTCAGCTAAAATTTTTTCCTAGTTTGTGGGTTTTCTTTTTACTCTGCTGGCAATTTCTTTAGATGTGTGGAAACTTCTCAGTAGGATGAAATCCTATCTGTTGATTCCTTGAAGTATTTCCTGTGTGGTTTGGTTTTTGTTCATGAACTCTCTGCCTACCCCTATGTCTTCAAGATATAACAGATTTAGTTTTTGTGTTTGAATATTGAGATCTGTGATCCATTTTGACTTGAGTTTGGTGCATAGTGATAGACTTGGGTCTATTTTCAGTCTTTAGCAGGTGGCAAGCCCATTTTCCAGCACCATTTATTAAAGAGGCTATCGTTCTTCCAGTGAGTTTGTTTGGCCCCTTTGTCAAAGATTAGGTGGCTGAGTGTGTTTGTGGTTGTGGCTGCATCTTCCATTCTGTTCCACTGATCCTCTGGTCTGTTTTTTAGACAGTACCAAGTTGATTTTATTACAGTAGCTTTATAGTATAATTTCAGGTCAGGGATTGTGATTCCATTTGCTTGTCTTTGTTGCCCAGGATTGCTTTTGCAATTCTGGGTCTCTTATGGTTCCAGATGAATTTAAGGAATGTTTTCTCTAGATCTGTGAGATCTTTCAGTGGTAGTTTACTGGGAATTACATCAAATTTGTACAACAATTTTGATAGTATGGCCATTTTGACAATGTTGGTTCTTCCTATCCATGAGCAAGGAATGTTTTTTCCATTTATTGAAATCCTTTTTCAGAGTACTATAGTTTTCATTGAAAAGATCTTTTACTTCTTTTGTTAGATTGATTCCTAAATATTTCAATGTTTTGGATGCTATTGTGAAAGGTAGGATTTCCTTAATTTCTCTCTGTTTCTTGTTTGTGTATAGGAATACTATTGAGTTTTGGATGTTGACATTGTATCCAGTTACACTGCTGAATGAGTGGATTAATTCAAGGAGTCTTCTTATGGAGTTTTTGGGGTCTTCCATATAAAGTCTCATGTCATCTGCAAATAGTAATAGTTTTACTTTTTCCTTTTCTACCCTTATTCATTTTATTTCTCTCTCTTGTCTAATTGCTCTGGCTAATGTTTCCAGATCTATGTGGCATAGGAGTGGTGACAGCAGACATCCTTATCTTGTTCCTGACCTTAAAGTAAAAGCTATCAGCTTTTGTCCACTTAGTATGATGTTGGCTGTTGGTTTTTCATAGAAGGCTTTGATCAGATTGAGTTAAGGACCATCAGCTCCTATTTTCTGTAGAGTTTTTATCATGAATGCAGGTTGAACTTTGTCAAAAGTTTTTTCTGCATCCATTGAGATGATCATGTGGTTTTTGTCTTTGGCTCTATTGGTATGGTGTATAACATTAATTGATTCACGAATAATGAACCATCCCTGCATTCCTGGAATGAATCCAACTTGGGCATGGTGTATGATTTTTCTTGATGATTCGCTGCATCTATTTGCTAGTATTTTATTGAGTATCTCTGCATCTATATTGATTAGGGAGATTGGCCTGTGGTTCTCTTTCTGGGTTGTGTCTTTCTCTGGTTTTGGTATCAGTGTAATACTTGCCTCCAGAAATGAGTTAGGGAGAATTGCTTCCTTTTCAATTTCATTGAAGGAGTGTTGGTATTAAATCTTCTCAGAATTTCTTGTAAAATTTTGCTGTGAATCCATCAGGGCATGGGCTTTTCTTGGTGGTTAAGTTTTTATTCACATTTTCAATCTCATTAATTGATATTGGGTTGTTCAGGATTTCTATATCTTCTTGATTTAACTTTGGTAATTTGTACATATCTAGGAATCTGTCCATTTCTTCTGAGTTTTCTATCCTCTCACAGTAAAGATTTTCAAAGTAGGTATTAATGATCCTTTGGATTTCTGTAGGATCTGTGGTGATTTCATCCTTTTCATTTCTTATTGCATGAATATGAGTTTTCTCCTTTCTTTTCTGATAAGTTTGGCTAGGTGCTTATCGATTATATTTATTCTTTTTTTTTTTTTTGCGGTACTGGGGATCGAACTCAGGACCCTGCGCTTGCTAGGCAAGCACTTATTCCACTGAGCTATATCCCCAGCCCGATTATATTTATTCTTTCAAAGTACCAGCTCTTTGATTCATTTATATTTTTAGGGTTTCCTTCATCTCAGTGGCATTAATTTCTGCCCTGATCTTTATAATCTCTTCCCTTTTTTGGGCTTTGGGCTTGACTTGTTCTTCTTTTTCTAAAAGTTTGAGATGCAGCATTAAGCTATTTATTTGTTCTGTTTCTATTTTCCTTATGTGTGCATTCACCACTATAAATTTGCCTCTGAGAACTGCTTTCATTGCATCCCACAGATTCTAGAAGTTGTATCTAATTTTTTGTTTGTTTTTAGGTACTTTTAAATTTTTTCTTTAATTTCTTCTGTAACCCATTGGTTGTTCAAGAGGTTGTTATTTAATTTCCAAGTGTTTACGGAGTTTTTGGAGTTCCTTTTGTTGTTAATTTCTAATTTCATTGCACTGTGGTCAGATAATATCCATGGAATAATTTCAATTCTTTTGCATTTAGGTAGGTATGCCCTGTGGGCTACAGTCTGGTCTATTTTAGAGAAAGTCCCATGTGCAGCTGAGAAAAATATGTATTCTGATGTTGTGGGGTGGGACACTCTGTGTACATCTACTAAGTCCATTTATTCACAGATTTGGTTCAGATCTGGGGTTTTTTGCTGGTTTTTTGTCCAGGTGACCTATCTTTTTGTGTCAAAGTGGTATTGAGGTCCCCCATTACAACAGTGTTATTAATTATTTGGGTTTTCATGTCTGTTAGGGTTTATCTTCTATAGTTTGGGGTTCTGATATTTGTTGCATAAATGGTTATGGTCGTTATCTCTTTTTCTTGCAGTTTCCCCCTAATAAGTATATGGTGGCCTCCTGTATCTCTTTTGATTGTTCTTGGTTTGAAGCTTACATCATCTGCAAACATAATAGCTGTATCTACTTTTTTTCTGGGTTCCTGGTGCATAGAAAATTGTTGTTCATCCTTTGACTTTCAGTCTCTGGATTTGCTTTTGAGTAAAATGTATTTCCTGTATACAGCATATTGTCGCATTTTGTTTCTTAATTGACTCTGCCAGTCTGTTTCTTTTGACTGGTGAATTGAGGCCAATCACATTAGTGATTATAAGTAGTGGCTTATCATTGACGTGTTATTTACTTGCTGTTAGTTTCCTACTTTTTCTACCCATTTAATACCTTGCTATGCTTGAGTGTTCCTTGCCATTGTTTTTCTTGAAATTGCAGTCATTTTCTTCTCTATCCAGAATGTCTTTTTAGTACTTTTTGTAAGCATGGTTTGGCAGTCAAAGTTCTTCAGTTGCTCTTTGTCATGAAAATATTTTATTTCTGCATTAAGCTTGAAGGGTAGTTTGGTAGGATATATCAATCTTCCTTGGAAGATCTTTTGTCTTAGGACCTGTAGTACTTCACTCCAAGCTCTTCTTGATCAGACAGTTTGTGTTGAGAACTCTGCTGTGATTCTCATGGGCTTTCCATTATAGGTGATCTGTTTCTTTTTTCTAGCAGCTTTTAAAAATCTGTTCTTTTGTTGGAGTTCTGGGATCTTGATTATTATAGGTCTGCATGTAGTTTTATTATGGTTATGTTATGATTAATAGAACTTCTATATGCCTCATTTATCTGTACCACACTTTGTTTCCATGCTTGGGAAATTTTCTTCTATTATTTTTGTAAATATTCTTTTTATGTCATTTTTGTTGCCTCCTGCTGTTTCTTTGACTCCTATTAGTCTGACATTATTTCTCTTTGACTCTTTTTGCAGCTGTTGAATTGAGTTTTCCTGGATCTTTGTTGATTTTAAGAGATCCTTCCTTTCATGATCACTAGCTACCATGCTGTCTTCAATATCTGAAGACAACATCTATCTTTGGCTTCATTCTAGCAGTTTTGCAAGCTTTCAGTGAAAGTTTTGATTTCCTGGAAATCTCTTTGAGTCTGTTTCATGTTTTCTAATTAATTCCTATATTGCTCATGTAACTCCATCCATTGCCTATGTTCATCTGTTTTTTTTTCTTTTTATCTATTTCTGCTCTAGACATGCTGAGAAATTCTTTCATCATTATTGTCATTTCATTTTTTGCCTGAGAGATTATTTCTGATCTGATCTCTTCTATGGCCTGATGGAGTTGTTTCTTAACTTCCATTGCAATCATTTCAGCTGTGTGTTTACCAGGCTTTTCTATGTTGATGTGTCCTGGACTTGTTCTCAGTGGGCTGGAGCTTTGAGATTGCGTTTTAATCCTTCATTTTTTCATATTTGATGCTGGAGGCAGAATGCTCAGTCTCTTTCCCTGGCAGCTCAGCAAAAATTGCTAGTGGCTCTTGTTATCCTGGTGGTCAAGCCTGCCCCTCAGTGTCTGCTGAGATATTCTGCTTAGTGTGGAGTCTTCTGGTAGATGGTGAAGTGTACCTAGTTCTCCCAGGTCTCAGAGGCAAACTGTGATGTCAGGGGATGGCAGACTGTTTTATCCAGTGTCCCCTTGCAGCTTAGGGCATGTGTAAGACTCACAAGTAGGCTGCACTGGTGGCACAATCATGGATCAGTCATCCTGTGACCCCAGGAAATTCAGGGCATAAGCAGAACCCAATCAGGAGTTCCAAGGTCAACAGTTTGTGAAGCACCTAATTCTGTGTTTCCAGGCAGCTCAGGGTATGCACAGGAGCCTGATGTGGGCTGCGCTGGTGGTGATCAGGGACTGCCAGTGTCTGTGACCTCCAGAAGGTCAGGGCACAAGTAAAGCCCAGATGCAAACCACAGTGATAGCAGTTCATGTACCCCCTGCCCTAGTACCCCTGGCAGTCCAGGGTATATGCAGGGACAGCCCAAATGTGAACCCTGGTGTTAGCAGCTCCTGGCCCTTCTGAGTGAGGACCTCCAGTCTGCACCAGGCACATGGAGGGCGGAGACTCAGACTGTAATGGTGGCTGGTCATGGGTTGCCAGCTCTGCCCCCAGGAAGTAGATGGGAAGTACCTGGTTCTCTGGGCTTTCAGCTGTGAACTGCAGTGTCAGCAGTTGTGGACTGCCCGATTCTGTATCTCTAGTCAGTTCATGGAGTGCAAAGGAGCCAGACTAGGGCTGTGCTGGTGGAGATCAGGGACCACCTATGTCTGTGACCTCCAGATGGTTAGGGTGCAAGTGAAGCCCAGACACAAACCACAGTGATAGCAGTTTGTTCACTCACTGTCCTAGTACCTCTGGCAGCCCAAGGCACATGCAGGGTGGGCCCAAACACAAACCCCTGGTGTTAGCAGCTCCTGGGCCTTCTGAGTGAGAATCTCCTGTCTGCACTGGGTGCACAGAGGGCAGAGACTCCTATTTAATACAAGTTTTATGTGACACGGGAGCCTTCAGATTCAAACACCCAAAGAATTGGGGGCAAACTCTGTGTTTATGCTTCTGTTTGATAAACACTAGATAGTTATGCAAATTGTGATTATACTTCTGGGGCTGGGATCTGATAAAGGGGAGGTTGGCCAGGCCTGTCTGTTCAGACCCCTAGGGCGGGTCTGTGTCTTTGTGCCTTTCCATGGGATATAAGCAGGGACCCTCTGGGCCTTTGACCTACTTTACAGGAAGGTCACAGAACTTCTTGTGGTTTTCTCCAGAGAAGAGAGGGCAAATGTCACAGAAACCTCTTGCTTCAGCTGTTTTCTCAAATACAGAGTACATGACGGAGCGTATCCTGAAGGCCATTACCACGCGCCTTCATATTTGTAGGGAACAGAGGTGAGAAAAAAGCAAGTATCTGTGTTTCCTTTATATGTGGGGGAAATAGTCTTCGTGCATCTTTTTTTGTGTTTTTGAGGGAGGAAGTGATGATGCTCCTGCTGCTGGTGCCCCTGGGGAGTGCACGACACACGTGAACAACTCTGTTTAGTGATGGAGTTTTGAGTCTAGGAGAGACTAAGGATCTGTGGCCACACTGTGAAGGGACAGACCCACTGACTTGGATTCCAAGGGAAATACAATTGTTTCTTTGGTGGTAACTTATCTCACAGTCTTTGTGTTTTATCCAAATGTGCACTTCTCTACCAATACTTTTAAGTGAAATAAAATATTCAGGTTTTTAATTGAATAAGGTAATTGTAGGATAGGTCATCAGTTTTTCTGGTTTTCTGGGTGGATTCTTCGTACGGTAAACTGTATAACACTAATCCTCCACTGGAAGGCTTTTAATGCTTTAACATATAAATACTGACAATTGGTGTTGATATTGTAATGGAAATTAATAGCTGGCTATTTTTTAATTTTCATGAGAGAAAACTCACAGCAATTTATATTGAAAAATGTTTTTCAACCACATATGTATGCTTGGTTTCATTTAAGCATGTAAAGCATGGATGTTTTTCAAATAAAATAATGGCTTTGCCCTTGTGTCTCGTATATTTTTCCTTCTCTGGAAAGTGTAACAATTAGAGGGCCATTCCTATCCCTCTGGAGTAAGTTGGGGTCTTTTCATTTCCTTTTTCTTTCACGTGACTCTATTTATTGCTTAACTAGTGTGACAAACGTAGCTTAAAATAAAAAATGTGCTATTACTAATGCGAAGTATGTTGGCAGTAGCAGTAGCCATAAGGGAAAATGTCACAGAGCCCCCACGTTCCTCCTGATTGGATGGAGTGGTATTTAGGGAAGTTGTAATGAACACAATAATGAGACAGTTCATGCTTTAGCACAGTGGAATTTTACTTTGATTTATTGGAAAGACACATTAATCAGCAGCCCATTGATTACAACTAGCAAAGCAAGTAGTTGTCAGCCTTCAAACTGTTTTTCTTCTACTTTATTCTGAGAGCTAATCATCACTGGAAACACAATGAGGTTTAAAGGAAAAGCATGCTCTACAAAATTAACGATTGCTTAGATTTAAACAACAGCTTAAAAATGACAAAAACATCTAACAAGATCATGAGAGGAGATTATATATCTACATAACACCACACATTTGAAGCTATTTCAATAGCTTTTTACTCATGAATTTGACTAAGCTATGCACATCATGATTATCAGAAGAGGCTATATGCAATGAAGCTAAAAGCACAAAATGTGCTTATTCTTAATTGGATTTTATGATCTGTTTCTTTAAAGTGATTGGTAATCCAAATTTATGTCTGCAACACTTAGGTTGAAAAACACATGATGTGAGTGTGCCCCCATGTGGCTGCAGACACGTTTGTCTGAGTGTCACAAAGAGCACTCACAGTGCACAGACTCTATGTGTCGGTGAGATTTACTCCATCCAAAACAGATGCTTGTCTGCTATTTTTAAAAAAATAATGTAAGTTATCTAACTCACAATTTCTTCCATAATGCTTACAAATATTCTAGGTGTAGCAGTCATACATTTCAACCTGCATGTCTACTTTTGATTCTAAAGCGCTAAAGACGCACAAATCAAAGCAAGAGATTCATTTTAACCTCATGTTCATGGTGTTTGGCTAAGTCAAGCCTGAGTGATTCTCTGGAAGTATCCAAAAATATAGTTTGTGGTTAAATAGAATGATAGGTCAGGTAAAACTATCTGTTGTAAAACAGATCTGTGGTGTAAAAAATTTGTTTGCCCATTTACATGATGTGCATGAAGACATTATTTATAGATTTTGTTAATCCATAGCATGTTGGACATTTGTGATAAATATTAGAGCTTCCTTATGATTTGAAACTCATTTTTCATAAAGCTTCTTAGAGTTCACATCTTTCATGATATTTTGATGTGAAGGTTTTGTTGCCCAGTTAATGATCCTCTTCGCTTATCTTTCTGTGACCAGTCCTGGGGTACAAAGTCTCATCTACTGATCAATTCATGCTTCTGCCAAAGCTCTGCAAGGACTGACTATTAATGACCCTACTGGGTCTAAGTCTACATCAGGTTCTGAGATAGTGGTATGACTGAATTGGGCATACCTAAGCTGGGAATGAGCCAAGTGTGTTAAAATTCTAATGAAGAATAACTAGTGTCTAAGGAAACAGGAGTAGGCATACTCTGAGTCCTGAAGACAAACCTTCAATCACACAAGGAGAAGTTGTTTCATGTTTGCATGGCATTCAGTTTTGTTTGAATGTCTTTCATTTTGTTTGCACATGTAATTCAGCAGCTGAGAACTAAATTTTCTATTTAGGATGTTTTTTTGTCTGTCTATCTGTCTGACTGTCAGTCCATCCATCTGTCCATCCCTCCATCCATTTGTCTATGGCAGTGGGGATCAAAGGATTTTGTGTGCGCTAGGCAAGCACTATACCACTCAGTTATACCACCAACTCCTTTGGGATTCTTTAAAACCAAGGCATCAACTGTGTAATCAGAGAACTGAATTTGCAATTAAAGTGAGCATTTGAATTTTAATCAACTTTAACTTTGCTGTTCACAGGAGGGATTTCTTCAGGTGAAAGTAAATCTTCCCATACTTTTATTTCATTACTGTGTATAGTTAGATCAAAATGCTATGCATCTACTCAAACTTTTTATAATGGAAGTCTAAAAAATGAAACTGAAAAAAATTAAGTTTTGAAGATTTTAATATAAAATAACAAAAGTCTATATTGCTTTCTCTGCTAAAAGTTTGCTCTCCTTAACCAAAATTCATTGTTTAGCTGGACAATATTGTTGATTGTGAAGAAAATATGTTATTATGTTGACTCCTAAAGATTGGAGGAAATTTAAAAAAATTCTTAGCTAATCTAAACTGATTTCCATTTTTTATTTGATCCTTTAATATTGTTTCTAAAGTCCTCTCAGAACAGTATTTCATAAAGCATGCATACACTTGTTACTTGTTACCAATACAGTTTACACACTGAATTATGCAGTTTTTTAAAAGGTCAGTTGAGCCATTTGGATCCTACTCTTTCTGTCTGAAAGATAAATCTGAACTTTAAATTGGAATGAAGATCGAATCTGAAGCTGGGTATAGGGTCCTGGGCGTGTGGTCCCATCTATTTGGGAGATTAAGCAGAGGGGACTCTTACGAGCTCAAAGCCAGACTGGATGGTGAAGCAGGGCCCTGTCTCAAAACAAAATCAACCAATATACAAGGAACAATAATATCAATGTTTCAAATAATATTTTTTTTTATCACTTTTGGAAAAAACAAACAGGTTACAGTGTAGTAGGGAGAAAGAAGTCAAGCAGTGGGACAGACTGAGGGCGCAGCTCAGCGGTCAGGCACTGGCTTAGCGCGCAGAGGTCTTAGCCCAAATCCTCAACAAGCATGAGGCCAACAATCAAAGCAAAAACACCTGTGGAGGAACTCATAGAACTAGTAATCTTAATTTAAAATCTCGTAGCATTGAATGTCCCCTGGCAAAATGCCGACTGGTTATCCTAGAGAGACTGCTGCTCAGCAATCCGACCTCAGTGGATGCTTGAGCTCAACAGCTCCTCATGCTTTTCTGTGCTGGGTGTCTTAGGCTCTTTAATCATGTATGTTCTGCAAAAGAATTTAAAAGTAAATTTTAAATATAAGTTGTTCTTTATTTTATTGTATTTTTAAAAACTTTTTTGTAATTTTAGGGGGAAAAGCCACAGGAATTACAGTCAAAATTATTAAGCGATGATCGCTCTTACCTGTCCAGGAAGGAAATGTGTTACAAGGAGTAGTTCCACGCAGGGGCAGGGCTACCAAAATCCACAGAACAGTAGATGGGAAAATTGCTTATTAGGTTCCTTGCCTCTCACTTAGCTTGCAAAAAATCTAATTAAATTTCTCTTGAGAATCATTACAACTAGTGTGCACTGATCTAATAGTTTGATTTATATAGTACATCTCACCAGGGAAGAAGGAAAGATGATATCCATCCATGCCTTAAGGGTGTATTTTGGAAATAGTTGACACTTTGCAAAAAAATAGAAAAAAAAATGTGCATGCACATACACAAACACACACAAAGCATTTCTTATCTCCGTAAATAGCATGAATTAGTTTGTAAAGTAACAGTTTAGTTTTGCAAAAGTAGGCCTGAGTACTAGAATAAAATATAATATCTAGAAGTACCATTAAGTACAAATACAGAAGCTGAATTTATTGCCTAAAAATGTCCTATTCGCTTATTCCTACTTAATAATGCTCCACTCCACTGTGGAATAAAAAGCGGGGAGTGACTTCTCTGCTGAAGGCTCCCGTCCACATTGCCTGAGCCTGACGTTGGGTACCTTGCACTATCCTGTCTCCTGTCTTCTACTTGAAAGAGGGACAGCATTGAATTTTTACCTCCAAGACTAAGTTTGCCTTTACAATTTTTAAGGACAGAATTTAGCAGATAAAACCATACATATTTATGCTGACCATGGGCCTGCCCTTCCGCAGGAATTTGTGTGGTGAATATTCCATGTGCAACAACTAAGTTTACCAATGAAATGCTCAGACCACATGACCAGTCTCCACAGTGCAGGCGTGGCTGCGCTGTCTGTGAAACTGAAAGCTTAAAATCCAGCTTATGGAAATAATATGGAATACTCTGTATTTTTATTAATGTATGATGAAAAATAACCCACTCACAGATGTTTACTGCCAAGAAAATTCAGTATCACTGACATCTACTGTTGCAGTTACCAAAATATATGTTTTTAGAACTGAGGACATCAGAGACCCTGTGCTCCATGTGACAGAGAAATTGAAGCTTCTCTGGCTATGAGTGACAATAACGTCAACATTTTGGGGGGACTTTTTTGGAATGCAAGTTATACCTCTAGATAAGTTAATATGTATGCAAACTAATACTATAGCACCCTTTTTTCCTATCTTGTAAAGATCATATGAGCAGAAGTGGAGGAGGAAAGGGTTAGTTAGAAAAGCCCGCAATCTTTCAGGTTCTCTTTGATGATTATATCTGTAACTGCGTCAAACACAAACTTGACGTTTTGGGTGTCCGTCGCACAGGTCATGTGGCAATAAATTTCCTTGTCTTCTTTCTTCAAATTCAGGTCTAGAAACTGGTTCTTGATGTAGTTGCTTGCATCCTCAAAAGTATTTGGGCCTTGTTAACAAAGTTTTAAAGGAGCAAACGTTAATTGGATGCTACAAACAGTAGAACTATAAACATTATCAGTAAGTTGGGGATTTTACTTTGCATACTGCTACTTGAAGTACCAACTATTGCTGAATTGAGTGTCAAAGGTCACTTATCAGGGACTTATGTGGCGTATTGGGGCTGGAAGCCATGCAAACTCCTCTGGCGAATGGGGGGTAAATTCACCTCTGCGTCAGACAGCTCCTAATGCAGAGATGTACTGCAGATTTACACATCAGGGAATAAAGACACATCCACATGCATATCAGGTCTTGTTTGCTTGTGTCCCCATGGGCGTGCGTGTATATAATACAAACAGAAAGAGGAAGAATGGAAACACCAGACGGCAAGACGGCTGAAGGAGGCAGTGTGTAAGCTGGACCTGCAGATACAATTCAGAAGACAAAAAATATAACCAAAAGCCAAAAAGAGCAAGGGAGAATGAATAACACTGGGCGGGAGGGGCTGCTCCAGTGGAAACAGATGAGAACTGCAGATGAACCGTAGGAATCAAGTAGAAGAGATGAAACTGGGCAGATAATCAGCCATGATACCAACTGAGCAGAGGAGCTGAGCAGGCAGTGAGGTTCTTCACTGAGATTCAGTAGAGCCATAACATGATGAAAGATGTGGCTGAGAAAGCTCAGTGGCAGAATGTACAGGGCCCCAACTGAGAAAAAGAAGAAATTAAACAGGTAGGCTAACAAACATTGGGCAGCTAAAGTGACCTCATGATTGGCTTTTTAAGAGAATATACTTCATAAGAACTTGACATAGAAACAAGCACAGAGGTTATCCAAGGAGGTAAGGTTACTTTGCCCTCACTTTACTGTTACTAGGAGTAAAATCCTACAAGGAACAGTCTTCAAAACCCTAAAACAGGACTGGCTGGAGATGTGGCTCCATGGCAGAGCACATGCCTAGCATGAACACAGCCTGTTTTCAATCCCCAGCCCAGAAGAAATATTAAAATGTAAAAGCAAAAGCATAGCATGGCTAAAATACAAAACACTAGAAAAATCTGACATCCCAGAGTATGGAATCACAGCAACTCTCACTCATTGCTCTTGGGGTGGCAAAATGGAACTGTCATTTTGGAAGGCAGCTTTGAAACTTCCTTCACAGTGAAACGCGGTCTTATTATGCACTCCAGAGACCGTGCTACCAGGTATTTACCTGGAAACTATGTCCACATGAAAGCTTGCACATGAATGTTTACAGCAGCTTTTAAGAATCATTGCCCCAAAGTGGAAGCAACCAAGATTTCTCTCAGTATGTGAAAAGATAAACACACTGTAATTTGTTTATGGCACATGATATTCAGGGACAAAAATAAATGAGTTACCAATTCACCAGAAAAGGAAAAGAACATAGGAAATTTAATTGGAAGAGGAAAAAAAGCCAGTTAGAAAAGGCTGCGTGCTGTGCTAGGGGATGACAGCTATGTGGCTATGGGTTGGTAGCGAGGGCGTACAATGGAAAGATCAGTGGTCAGCAGGGGCATGAGGGGAGGAGAAAGCATAAATGCAGGGGGTCCAGGGCAGTCACCTGCCTGTGCAGCACTCTCACGCTGCTTGGATCTGAAACCTCCCCAAAGCCTATGTGCTACAGGTTCAGCACCCAGCTTGGTGCCTGTGGGAGGGAATTCTAAGAGGTCTTCTGTGCATCAGGGTGTCCTCAGAAAGGACTGCAGGACCCTGGTCCCTCTTGCTTTCTCCTTTACTTCTGCTGCCACGAGGTGAACAGGCTTCTTCTACCACACACTCTCTCCATGATGGACTCCTTGCTATCAGCCCAAGAGCAGTGAGGCCAATAACTATGCCTGAAAGTCCCAAGACCATGAGCAAAAAAACCTTTTTCTCTTTACAAATTGCTGTGTCTCCAGTATCTGGTATCGTGATAGAAAACTGATCAACCTAGGTAGATATATGATATGTGCTTGGGAAAACGCACAGAATGTGCAACACAGAAAGTAAAACCCTGATAAACTTTGGACTGGAGTTAATGATACACTGATGTCAACCCATCAATCATAGCCCATTAGTGCAATATGTGCTTGACAGAGGAAACGGTATGGAAGAACGGGAGGAGGAGAATGTGGGAACGCCCTGTACTTCTTGCTCTGATGGTTTATTTCCTCCCAAACTGAAAGCTTCTCTAAGAAATTCTACTTTTAAATAGATGTAGATTTGTTGATATATGTTACTTATCTCTGTACTTAGTTTATAATATTAAATGTAGAATCATGCTTGTACTAAACCACATGATAAATGTGTAAACATATAAATAAATTTATAACTCCATAATGATGGCATAAGCACTGGTTGTAGATTAACCAGTATAAATATCTATTTTTGATAACATGACATGTTCCTTGTACCTGTGGGCTATCCCACACAGATAAAAGGGGAGGTTGGATGTACAGTTTTGTTGAAATCATACAAATCTTTGTCTTATATCATTTCATTAACAACGGAGCATCCAATTGCGTATGAACAAACCTTAGTCAGTGAAGGACAAACAGCATGTCTACAGGACTTGACCTATTCTCCCTGACTAACAGGACTGGCACTAAAATTCTGGGACCTAGGGAAAGGAAACAAAGGAATGACCTACAGTGCCACTCTTGGACTCATCTGTGCTGTCCTTCTGCAACCCTTCAGACACTGAAAAGACCCTGAGATCTCATATAGCATTATAAATTTTCATTGGGATGTACGTTAAAACGCCTACTTCCAATAAATGTTGCATCCCTATTACCATGTCAGATATAATATAGTTTGTAATGTTGCTTGATGCCTTATGTAGAGGAGCAACTCTCATCTCCGTAAGCTTTCTCATCTGTTCCCTGGGGATTTACACCCTACGAATAGCATAGAGAAGATTCTTCCTTATTAGTAGGAATCTCTTCAGTGTGGGCCATGAGCGTGCTTCCACTATGATAATATGGCTCATCCTCACAAATATGCAAGGTCAGATGAAGATACGAAGCTGCATGTTTTGGTAACAGTTTATTATTACAGAACTGAAAGAATCTCACCAGTGTATTCTGGAAAGCAGATGCTAAGATGCACCTTGTTTACTTTTTCTTGAAAGAGATCCTTTTTGTTGAGAAAGAGGACGATGGAGGTGGATGCAAAGTACTTGTGGTTACAGATGCTGTTGAACAGGTGAAGGCTTTCATGCATTCTGTTCTGGTAGGTAGGAAAGAAGAGAGTGTTTCCAATGAGTATTCACACAACATGAGACCTAGACATGGTTAACAAGCACCGGAAAGCCCACCCAGTTTGGAAGGCCTTCACTGAGTTGGTGAAAGGGGTAGTGCTCTTGGACAGCATGAATGCCTGGCTTTTGCCTTGGCCTGGTTTTTCTGTTTGACTTACCACTTCTTCGTCTTCTACCAGGACCATGTCATAGGCACTGAGCGCAGCGCAGAATATAATGCACGTGACTCCTTCAAAGCAGTGAATCCATTTCTTCCTCTCTGACCTCTGTCCACCTACATCAAACATTCTATAAAAAGTCAAATGAAAAATGAACCTTGCAAAGATCTTCCAAAATTTGCATGAAGGTTAACATCAAAAGTCATACAAGGTGCTCCTATGTTCACAAAAAGCATTCTTTGGCTTTTTATTGATTATAAAATATTCTATCAACTTGCAACTCAAGAACTACAGAATAGTGGAAATTTGAACTTTTTCAAAAGATCATTATGCAGAATAGAATAAAATATTTCCCACATTGGCTTTAAGCAATATGAAAATTTAAAGCAGGTTAGAGTTTAGTAAAAAATATACTAACCCTGGAAGATTCTGATCAGAATTTATACATCTCCAGATTGAAGTGACACCTGAATACTGGAAGCCTCTACTGTTGGGATATTACAGGAGAGCTGTGACCCTTGCCTGTTCTCTTAGCTCTTCCTACATTCACTTGTTTATTCAAACAATGATTGTTAGCCTCCTATGTAGATGAGGTGCTGTATCTGCTATGTAAACATGAAAAGATAGGGTCTATCTTCAAAGAGATTGTTGCCTGGCCGACAAAAAACAAGCAGGTTATTGCACCATTGTGTGATAAACGTTACAATGTACGAGATGAAACATTATGCCAGCCCTAGGGGTCATACTCCAGGCTGGAAGCTTGCCCTTCCCTATACTTTTGTGTTTCAGCCAAAGGCAGCATCATGGACAGACGCGAAGCGGACTAAGGAGTGGGCCCCCCACCACGCCTTATCTCCAAGGCCTGGGCATCCGCAGTGCCATCTCTAGTGCAGCTGCTTGTTTGCTCCAGTTCTCCTCCAGCCCAGCCTTTCTCTGCAGGACCACTGCACAGCGTCAACTGATTTCCCTGTTTCTACTCCTGCCTCCCCAAGTATTTTCATACAACTCAGCGTTTTATTGTAATGGACTCAATTTAGTGTTGCAGTGAGCTGAAGAAAGTCTCAGTAACCAGTTTTGCCCCTGCAGCCCTTCAGTGAGTTCTGTTTCCCTTGGACAACATACCAGTTGTGACGCTCAGGGGCTGCAGGTTCCCGGGCTTGCTGATCTGTCCTGGCCCTCATGCGTGGCTCTCTCTCTTTAGCCCTGGCTCTCTGGAGGCTGCGAGCTCCTCCCATCTAAACAGAACTTTGGCTGCCCCTGGACTTCTGCAAAGCCATCTCCTTTTCCTGTGCCACCGGTCTCTCTTTCTTCTTCTCAAGATTGCTTCTTTCTCAACATTCAGAACTTAGCATCAACTTCTTCACTCTCCGTCCCAAGAGTCCATGGAAATCATACCTCTCCTTATTCCCCAATACTCTCTGTGCAATCACTTGCTTTCCTGTATGGTAACCATCAAAGTTTATAACTAGCTGTTTCCTTTACATGAGTAATATCTATTCACCTCCCTAATAGAGTACCTGGCTCCTGAAGGCAGGGGCTCTCTCCCAGAAACTACTGCATTTTCAGTGCCTAGCACTTTGCCTGACACAACAGATATGTGTGAACATTTGTGAATAAATGAATAGCTCTCAGGTTAATGGCAAGGCAGGGACAAGTTTTATACAAAGCACAGCTGGATGACATCAAGGCACTAGAGAAGACAGCATGTTCAGGGTAATAGAAAACATGACAGTTGTGAAGCCATCGCATTATATGACTTCACGGGTATTTCCAACTCACTCATGCAATAATGCTGATTGTTCGCCAGGCATCAAGGACTTTGCCTTTGGATGTTTCCTACCTGGTGGTGGTGGTGATGGTTTATGTGTGTGGGGGAGACAGATGTGAAACACCCGTGCAGAACAGAGGGAGCAAAGAGACGAAATTGCAATGGAGTCATCAGAAATAGTACAGGAGGACAGGTGTATAAAACCCCAAGCAGGCGAGGGACTGAGCTTAGCCAATGTTGGGGCGGAGAGTTTCAGGCTAAGGCAGGAGAGGAGTGGCACGGCAAGGAGCTGAGACAGGGATAGGTGTGAGGTGACTGGTGGCACAGGCTGACTGTGTGGTGCCTGCTCCATGAGAAATTGAGATTTTAGGTAGCAGCAGGTGAGGGAGATTTAGGAAGGGAACTGACATTGTTCATTGTTGTGTTCAGTTGCTTTGAACTGAGTCCAGGAGACAGAGTTACTAAGGCAAAGTTGAGGAGCGAATGAGAAGCTATGGGGATAGTGCAACAGTGTAGAGGTAAGGACATTAAATGTCAGAAAGCATCCAAACTGTAGATTTCAAGGGTGATAACTCTATTGGGGGCAGTGAGTACCACCTGGTGCCAAGATACTGTAGATAATCAAGAGCTCAATGCACTGTGTTCCCCATTTCCAGTATCAGCCAGTAGAGAACAAGTATGTAGAACTGCAATTATTCTATGTAATAAATATATATATATATATACATACATATATATATATGTATTCACTGATAAGAGAGAAAAATGACGTCCTAAATTTACTTACAGGCAAGAGAGAAGATTGATCGGGAATCAATTCAGCCAACAGCTTTGGGCCAAACCAACCAAACAACACGCACCATCCCCTAAGCCCGTGTTGAAATTCCTGACTGGCTCCCCAGGAGAATGACCATCAGCATAAAAGCATTTGCCTACACACCAACCAATTAAAGAAATACAAATAGTCTTCTTTATATTTTACGCCCCTACCCTCATACTTGGCCTACTTCACGTGGTCCATTCTTCCTATCTCTGGTCGATGTACATTCAGAGTAAGCGATTAATGCTCTCTTTTCCCTAAATTCTCAGGACAAGGTACTGTGGCTTCATCGGTTCAGTGAGTATTTTTGCAGGTGCTGCCTGGCTATGCTAGTGGCTTGGGGGATATGTCCAGCTCTTGTTCTTTCTTCCTGGCTAGAGTTTGTTATAGCTCAAGAAATCTCTTTATTTCAGGGATCTCCTGATCTATAGAAGTTTGATTTTGCAGCAACAATGCATAATTACTTTGTTTAGTATCAGAGTAAAAGGAAACTTCTCATGATATTAACAATAATGGTTGATAATTTCAATAGTTACGTGGTTTGGAAAATCACATTCAGGGCCAATAAAGAACACTAACTAACCCTCTGCAGTGTAATCCTTGTAAAATAGATGAAGAAAAGAAACATAAATTTGTCTTTAAGATTACATTATGTGAAAATGAACCAATAATTTTTTAGCAGTCAATATTCTAAAGGAAGGAAGACAATAGGTATGTATTCTTGTCAGACTTTTATTCTTCTTAAATTCTTATATCACTAGTTGAGATGGATTTATTTAAACATACATAAGGGTTTACTATTTGCCAACTGGGCAAAAAGATTTTCACACCAAGCAGTTCATTTGGATCTCACTGTGAAGTTATCATATAGGTACAATTACATTTCTTATTATAAATGGGCTCCTCAGCAATTTGTTCAAGGCTTATTAATTTAATTAGCTGTTGCTGAGGCTGTTGTGTTCCAGGCCTCACAGCAGGCTCCATGGACAGGAGAGAGGTGCTGTGTAAGTTGTTAACTCCTGAGATAGAAATCTGTTTACTTAGACCTGATGTTCTAAGGAGGACCAGTGCCTATAATCAGCGCGCAAACCCTCACTAATGGACGGGAATTATCTTCATTGCGGAGCTTGTCCTTCTTTCCAAAGGTTAGAGAGGAGTCTTTTATCTATTGCCCAGTAGGTCATGGATAAGTTCAAACTCCACATTTCTGAGAAGCTTTGAACATTCTTTTAATGAAGATAGTGTGGACCTTCTGGATTACAGGTATACCTGTTCTCCACGTGATGACTAATATCTTATGGATCCTTTTTGACGAAGAAAAATAATGCTGTGGCTATATTTCTCTGTGTGAATAGCTTTATGTTGTTTTGTACAAGATTCTTGATGTTAAAAGATTACTAAGACATAGCCAGAATTAACAGGTTAGACTTTTAAGAACTGATTGACAAGTTGCATAAGCCACTAATATAGGACATCAGAGCTATATGACTTTTATTAAACAGTGAGCTAAACAGTTTTTAAAGTCCTATTTTAAGCAATTGGAAAACTGTTCAGTTTTATGGGCTTACGTTAGACAGTTGGCTAAGTATTGGACCACATACAATTATTCACACTTCATATTAGGATATTGTGAAATAATCTGGGTTTTTTTGGAACTCATGCAAAATTATTACAAGATCTAGGTTAGCTAAAAATCAATAATGTCTGTGTAGTGACCTTATATTCAATGTTAGGTGTTACATCAAGTGCTCATTTTCTAAGCAGGTGACAGTTTGAAACAAGCCACTATTTCTAATGTCTTCTATATATGGCTGCACAAAAATAAGATGTGACCTCAGCAGGAATTTATTTTGCACTATTTGCCTTTGTCAGACTTGGTATAACTCCCTAAATGATGACCAGAGTGGTGTGGCCAGGGATATACGCCAGCACTACGTGGCCAGACTACAATATCTGATGAAATCTGTCTGCCCTTTGCCCTGGATCTGAAGAGAGGGAAAGGTAGACCCTGACAGTCACTAATAATATTCACAAAAGTCTTTCTAAACTCTTTTCTAAGTCGTGATTTAAAAGTCAAGGTAACTTATCACCACAAGAGAGCCAGGGTCTCTAAATCTTCACAATTGTAAATACTATTTCAGGATTGCCTGCTTTCTAGTGCACAGGTGCTGCATGCATGGGTCCTGTGAGTAACTTGCTGGAGAATTCTTTGATGATTGTACAGTGGAATGCATGAAGTCACTAAAACAAAATTTATCATTGGAATAAATCAGACACCAAATCACCTATTATTTTGGTAATATTAATCATGAACATACCTGAAACAAATGCTTGCATACATGAGCTATAATAGAGAAAAGCAAACCTCAGCGGAGAGGTAGCGCTCTGAGGACCACCAGCATCTTTCCATGCAGAGGCCACTCTGAGGTTGCACAAGTGAATGCAGTGAAGGTAATCCAACTTCATCTTTCATTTATTCCCTTCTGCAGTTCTGCTCAATCATCTTGAAAGCAGTTATGTTAAATTTATAAAACTTTTAAGTCCTGTGTTGTAATAGTTACTGACCTGTTCCCTGTAGGTCCTACAGAGTTCAAAGTGCTTTCAATTCTGCTTCTTAATCATGGAGAGAAAGTGCCTTCTTAATCACAGCAAGAAAGCACCTTTGCTACAATGTATTGCCATCCCTGGTAGACCTGTCTCATTAGTTTTTGGTTCTTAGGAATTACTCTACAACTATAAGACAGCAGAAAGACTCACACTTGTATTGAATTTTCCACTTACATAGTACTTTAAGCATCCCTAAAAATAATTTATCAGTTTGATGTTAGAATTGTGGTTTGATGAGGACTGTAAGGTAATTTGTTTTATCAGCCTAACATCTGGAGTACAGGTTTGGTAAGAACAGTAAGTAATTTCCATTAAGTTAGATGGTACATGAAGATGACACACTAGTTCGATAAAGACCTTTCATGTTTCCTGTTCCTACTTAAAATTCTAGAGCTCTCTAATTTAATATGTAAACTACATATTCAGTTTTAAATAGTCATGGGATGGTTTGTGCTCTATGAGTACAAATCAATACTAAGATATGTTTTTACACTTGGTGTTTTGTCCAAGGCAAAGGTTGTGTTTTCATTCAGCGGACCTGACTCTGCACTTTCTTTCCTGGCCAGTGTGATCAACTCCAAGGTAGAGCTAGGAACACAGCTTTCTGGGGCTCAGGGAAGGTGAGGCAGAAAGAGAAACAGAAGTACGACCTGTGAGCCAGAGAGCCAGCTCCCTGGCATGGGTGAGAGCCCTTTGCACTCAGCCTCTCCAATTTTGCTTCTGACGTCACGGCATCGGTGGGCTGACACCCACCCTGGTGCACCCACGACATCTCTAAGGGCAGCCCATTGGCCCCAGCCTCCCTCCTTCTCTCTGCACACTGCCCAGAAGCCTGTTGTCAAATGTTTCCTAGTAATAGTGACAGAGATCTGCAGGGAAGGCACACAGAATGGGGAGATGAGGTCTTCATGATGAGAAGGAAATCCTGCCTGGGCTCTTCAGTGAAATGAGGAACAAGGTGATTCATGAAAACAACCATTTCCAAGAAGTCTGTGTTGGTCTGTGTTGCGGGGAGTAGCTGTGTTGTGGGCTTTTTAGAAATTCAGTAGGTGACATTAATTATATTGTGTAAACTGGTTTCTGATCCATATCCAGTTGCCTGACTCTCTGCCAGGGCTTCACCTGATCAGTCTTCCCCGCAGACTCTACAGGCAAGCATGAGCTGCTGCTACTTCCTGGGCAGGGAGTGCGGGCTGAGCTCTGGACAGACGGCCTGCCAGGCCAACCTCAGCTCTCCTTAGAATTCCAGTCAGGAATTTGGAGAGGCAGGGATGAATATGACAGAAAAAGCAGTATGAGGAAAGTGGAAAACACACTGTCAGGGTCACTTGGACCTCACAAGAAAACTTTAGAAAGCGGGCCAAAGACCAGCTGTCTGGAGATAGTAGTTGCCAAAGAGGAACGGCAGAACCAGGCCTGCTCACGCCACAACTCCTCCTGCTCCTTTTTTTGTTTTTCTTAGGCAGGGCCTAATTATAGTCCACGCTGGCCTTGAACGCATAGACATCCTGTCTCAGCCTCCTCTGTGCAGGGTTACAGTCATGCGCCACCATACCCAGCTCTGCTCGAGACTTTCAATGCACTGTCAAGAGACAACGCTGATCTAACCTGTATAGTCCCTTTAATCTTTGGCTTATCTTTCAGAAAATTAACTATGCATGGGCTGAAATTTAGTGTGAAGTTTGAAGAGATTTCCTTCAGATCAATTGAAAACATCCTGTCTATACTAATTGGACATTATAACTAGTTTTCACCATCTAAAATTTTTCAAAGCTTTTATTCCACTACAGCAAATATTATAATACTAATTACCAGTCTCTTACTCTGCTCCTGCAAATGGCCATAAATAATTCCTGGCAGCTTTTGTCCCCAGAGTTTCTACCCTTTAAAAATGTTTCCATTACTGGATCCATGACTGGCTTTATTAATTGTGCTGGTATTGATCTTTTTATTCCTGAAGGATACAGGTAGACTTTATTAATAATGGTTAATATTCTACTTTGTTCACAATCCATAGACAGAAATTAAAGACCAAGTGATATTTTCTAACACTGAATTATGGGTTTTCATTTCCTCATAGATTCAGAGTGATTTGCAGCAAAATTTCAAGGAAGAGCTTTAGAAGGCAGCAGCAAGAAAAATAAGGAACGACTGTCAGGCTCAAAAATTATAAAATATACGTTGTTATTCTGGTAACTAGCAGCATCATATTCAAATAATTCTCTTTTTAATTATTTGAATTTTTCGATTAGGCAGACAGATTCGATACAAATATTTCTACCAAATAGGAAAAGGAAACTAGGAGGCAAGGAAACAGGATCCCCGGCATCGGCTGCTTAAGTGCTATGGAAATAAATTTCCTTTTTCTAAAAGCCAAAGTTCAATGTCAGCTTTAAATATGAGGAAAACAAAACCCAGTCCTCCCTTGCTGAAGACACAGAAAAGACGCACAGGGGTCAGCTTGGCAAGAAGGAGGGGCTCAGGGTGAGAGCAGGGTGAGGGCCTCGGCGTGGGCAGCGGAGGTGCTGGACGCTAGCCAGGCCCAGGGAGCGAGGGCAGGGTGCAGCTGTGCCTGCCACTCGGACAGACCGGTAGCCTTCCGATCCTACCTGAAGTGCAAGTCTTTGAAGGAGAACTGAGTCTCAATGATGCCCGTCGTCTTCACTCGCGAATGCAGAACATCTTGCTCATTCGGCACATACCCAGGGGCTGCTATTCTGTCTAGATCGTTAAGGTAGCTAAGAGAAACAAAGGAATATAGACATTTAACTGTGCCTTGGAAGACACAAGGATTCAGTACAAGTGAACTTTTAGCTTAGAGTCCATTAAAAAGATAAACTTGCCAGGCATGGTGGTGCACACCTGTAATCCCAGCCCTTGGGAGGCTGAGGCAGGAGGATTGCTACAAGTTTGAGGCTAGCCTGGGCTACAAAGTGAGTTGAAGGCCAGCCTGAACTGCATAGCGAGACCCTGTCACAAAAAGATGAAAACAAAAACAAAAACAAAAACAAAATGTAAACTCCAGATCAGTGCAATTCACAGAGCTGCCTGACTGGTGAGAGTTTGGTAACTGGGATTTTCAACAGGCAGAGCACAAGTGAGGCTCAGCCCAAACTCTGAGGCCTGTTCCCAAGGAGCTGGACCCATGCTGCCTTAGCCAGTGTGCTGGGCGGTGCCTGTGACACATGTGCTAACATGTGCATAGCAGCAGGACAGGAAACATCTCCATGTGGCTGGAACACGTACATATGGAAACCAAAATGTAGTCCCACGTTTTCAGTGCATACATGCAAATATCTGTGGGCCGTCTGGATGGTCTCTGGACTGTGCTCAGAATTCTGTCATTTTAATTTAGCCGTTTCGTATTTTAAGAGGGTGATTGGCTTAAAGATCAAAATCTGAAAATTGTAAATTTTGCAGAAGTCTCATAATTCAGGACTAAGGCCCGTGCAGGCAGCTCAAGGGGAGAAGGCCCCGCCCCTCTGGCCGTGGCACATCGGGCCTAGCTTGTGACAGCACAGCCTACTGAGTGAGCGCTTCTGCGTCAGAGCTTGAAAACACTGCACACACCTCACCCAGCCCTGTGGCGGCCTTAGCCCTTCTGCCAGTCACAGTTCCTCCTGTTATCAGGCTGAATACTGACACCTCCCGTTATCTTCCCATCAGAATGGTGATGAGCAGGAGTCTGTTCGAGTCAGTTGTGTTCTCTGTAACGGCTGTACGATCTCTGGAAGGAAGCCATTTCTGACTTCTCTGTTCCTGAAACCAAGTATGTCTATCAACCAAAACCCAAGTGTTTCATTGCTGGATTTTCTTTGAACACCACGGGTCTAGACTTTTGTCACTAAAGCCTTATTAGCCTATCAGTATGGCTATTTTTGTAAAGAAAAAAAAATATATATATATATATCAGTAGCATTTTCATGTTTTATGACAAGTTGGACGAATACAAATTTGGCCCAGGCTTCCCTAATGTAAAAAAAGAAATAAGACTTGGTGAAGATGCACTGACACAGAATTGAAAAGTCAGCAGAATAGTTGTTATTGCTCAAAAGTTGAATTTTTTCTAGCATTTAAATTGAGGGACTGTTGTACCTTAGCAGCTAATAATGTCTTTAAAAAAACAAGGTTATTTTATCATTAAAAAGTAAATTCAAGAGCTATATGGTAATCTATTCTTCAAGGGCCTTTTCACTTTTAACCTGAAATTAGCTAAGAATGGGAAGTAATACAGAGGGATTTTGGTTAAGGGCAAAATAATAGATAAAAATGAAATAAAATAAATCATATCTTAGAAACATTAAAATGTAAAAAACATTATCACCATTGTGTTATTCTAATGAATATTATTTAAAAAGGAATGATACATTAATATTGAAATGTATCAGAGAAAGTACTGGCTGCAGCTTGCTAGTTTTCAAATTTATTTTCTATTTGCGGAAGCAAAGCTCTGTGAGTTTTTCATTGTCTTAAGTCTGCAAACACTGTAAGTATATTATTGCCATTAAATTCATGCCTGAGTAAAAAATAAATAATATTGCCTATCAAAATAGAAATTAGATCCATTTTAATGATAGGTAAATGAAACCTTTGGTAAACATGTATTTTAATGAAATTTTATTTGTGTGTACGAATGATTTCAGGCAAAGCAGAGTTATTCAAAATGCTTATTTTAATAAACAAATATCACATTTGGTGTTCAGAACTGTAGTCCCAATTTAGACCATAGACCATTAGGATATATGGTTTAATTTCCTTAAAAATAATTGATTCTTTCTCCAATTATGTAAAAACAGTATTTTGCCTGATAAAAGTCCATGTTAATTCCTAAGGCCTGTGGAATTTACATGACGCAGTAGGTGGCCCCATCCCCTGAACCTGCAAATTTAGCTAAGCTGTTCCTCCTGCCGGTATATGGCAGCCTCTCTAAGGAGAGAGCTGAGGGATTCTTCATGTCCTCAGCCACCACATTTCTTTCATTCCCTCTCATTAGATGCAACTTTTTGTTAGCCTCAACTTGCAGGGTCTCCAGATTAAATAACAAATACTTCACTTTCATAAATACATATATACATACATACCTACATACAAACAAATGCTGGAGACATTTCCCTTCTAATGTATATGACATATGCATGCAATTTGCTGCCAATCTAATTTTATATTTGGTTTATAATATGAATGTAATTCAGTACTTGTTTTAGAAAAATATCTGCTCTTAATTTTGGGGAGAAAGCAAGGCCCACTCAACAATTTTCCTTAGCAAGCTTTTATTTCACTGGTCCATAAGGATCCTTCTAGGCAGGAGAAAAGTTAATATTTTAATCTTTTCATTTATCTATAAAACATTTCTGAGACTGCCCCTGGAGGAGAAATCAGTTCTTCTGTTATTTTATTGCTATGCAGATTTTTGGGGATGGTCAACGACTATCATGATATAAAATCAATGCAATTTGATGTTTCATTTTATTTAACTTGAGATACAGGTAAATATTTTAATGTAATTCTATAATTGTGTAGGAAAACTTATTTTATGGAAGCAAATGAATAACTTTAAAAGTATAATAAAATGCCACTTTAGTTGCCAATTGTGGTTTGTTTCTGCATGTGCCCCCAAATCCTCATGCAGTTATGGGGTCGCTTTTAGAGTTTATGACTGATCCATGATCCAGTGCTGGGATTATGAGTGTGAGACCTATACCTGCCCTAGGGTGGACAGTTTGTATATATAAGGGAGAGATAGAGGCTGCTTGCTGCCATTCCTCCCTTCTTGCAGTCGTTGCTTTGCTGTGTACCGCCGCCATGAACTGCTGCCCTCTGCCATGTGCCACTGTGCCTCAGAACCAGCCAAGTATGGACTGAAACCTCTGCAAACTGTAAGATAAATAAACCTTTCCTTCCTTCATTTTGGATGTTGGGTATTTTGTCTCAGCAACAAGAAAAAAGTAACCAAGACAGAATTTTAACTATGTATGCGGCAAATAGTTTTTTCCTATTAAAGAATAAATGAGGTGGTGAACACAATTACACGTTCATTTCCTTTAATATTGTAAGGGAAAACTAATGGTTAATCAATACCAGGTACCCAAAACTAAGTAATTCATTATGGCTCACTCACACCTGTCTTCTCCTACCTCTGTCCCAAGACTTTGCTCACATGGGACTATCCAGTAATCAGTGTTAAGTCACTGAGATGGCTTTTACCAGTGATGAGGGTGGGAGGGCATATATTAGCACCTCACCGAGAGAGGTCCCTTTTACTTCTAAAATGCAGCAGACACTGAGACACTCCAGAAAGCTGTTCACAAGTGTATGAAATCACAAAATCATACCCATCTCGTACTGTCCCCTGAAGGTCACTTGCCTGTTGGAATTCAGGGTCCAAAGGACAAGTGAATGAGCAATCCCTGAAGGCAGCTTGTTCCCCTAGAATCAAGATGGTTTGTTTTCTTTCCAAAATCCCTCTGCCCGTCGCTGATTACATGTCTGCAGTATCTTGCTCTGGCAAGCTTTGCTCTTCTGTCCTCAAATGATCTCTTATGTGCTTCACTTTTGTGTTACCTTTTGTTGTTATTTTCATTTTGTTTGCTTAATTAAGTACTGCTGGCATATTCTGTTGTGAGCTTATCAAAGAATTATATTTAAATTTTTTATACATTCATATACAAAGACAAAAGCATAAAATGAGTACTTAGATGATAATTCTATTCATGTGCATGTGTAGGGGTATACTAATGTGACAGGTTAGGAAAGACTTGCTAAAAGAAAAGTTTAAATCATGTTGATAATGAAATTATAAGCAGCATCACACCTCCTGTTCACTATTCCTTTTGGCCAAACAATGCTTGCTAGAGGATATTGGCTGTGAGAATTGGGTTATTGTTCTCAGACTCAAACAATCCAACAGCATACAATGGTCTTAAGGATTATTTTCCCGACAATTATACCTGTAATCTTATTGGCGGACCATAGTTTTGTCCATTTCCCCGACCTTGGACCTGCCTCATCTCATGGTTTTTCCCTATAAAAGTCCCTGACAAAGACAGAGTCAGGGGTAACCCACCCGGGCCCCCCTTCGGTCCCTCTCTTGGACAGAAGCTTTCTTTCTCTCAATAAATATATTCTGCTCTTAAAAAAAAAAAGAATTATTTTCCTACAAAATTGTGCATGCTGCTTGTCAATCCAGTGAGCTAAAGCGTGTGTCACTAATGAAATTATTCTAAGAGATAACTTCAGTAACATCAATAGGGATGAAATAAATAGCCCCAAGCCTCAGTATACAGGGGCCAGTCTGTGTTAATGTTGAGTTCTGTGTGTAATATTCAATTCTTTCTCATCAAGAGAAGATCTGCACCACATAGGAACCATTTAGGGCAAGTACTTTTCAACCAGTTTTTTTAAATATTGGATAATTTTTGCGTGTAATTATGTCATGTTGTTCATTTTTACTTGTCTATAATGTGACCTATTCCCCTCATTTGTGTCCACAAGTGTGTACTATGCAGAATTTCAGTGCTTCATGACCAGCCTGTCAGCTGGAATTGCTTTGAAAGCGAGTCACTTACTAAGCTGCTGAGTCATTGAGCTGGTATTCGGATGCTCTTTCAAAGCAGGCCTGGGTCCCCGGGTCTTGCCACAGCCGTTTGATCACCTTAGCCAACTGAGGCGTCATGACCCCATCCTGAAGGGTCTCTGCCATCGTCCGGAGCTGCTGTTGGTCTTCCTGGTTTGGTGAGAAGGGTAAAGGCATGCTTCTGGGAATCACATACTGTATTGTTTTTATTCAAGCATTTTAACTTGATCAATTTTGTTATTCCCTTTGCTCATAGTTCTGCGGAACATGTTTTCAAAACATTAAGAACCATAGAACTCAAATTCCTTAAATTTCTCCTTTTGCAAACACTGTACAATGTTACATGGAGAAATTAGGATATCTAATTTGTTCATGTCTCTGACTTCTCAATAGGATGTCAGAAAGGGTAACAACCCTTGGGTCCATTTAGTCCTCAGGGGGGCTGGAATGTGAGCCTCAAAGAATAAAGAAACCAAGCTAATGGCACTTTGTCTTCCTTAGATAATAGCCTCATATATTTTTATGTTCTTAGCACATGTTTAGGCTCCTTGTGGGGACTTGGGACCCGTCCCTGACATATCTTAATCCCTTCCTTTTCAGTGCCTCTGCTTCCCTGCCCCCCACCTCTTGATCCCTTCCTTTTTTCTCTGCCTGTGCGCAGTACTGAATGTTTAAGCTCCATGTGTAGAGCGGCCCCGTTCACAGAGCATCATGATTCCTTTTTTCAGCCTCTCTCCTTCCCTTCCTTC
The DNA here is from genome assembly GCA_004027595.1 of Dinomys branickii. NCBI lineage: Eukaryota > Metazoa > Chordata > Mammalia > Rodentia > Dinomyidae > Dinomys > Dinomys branickii. The sequence continues at coordinate 43,192 of PVLD010006100.1, read as the reverse complement.
CCCTTCCATCTCTCGGTGCCTTTGCTCTCTCTGCTTCCTGTTACTGATCTTTTATTTTGCAGTTTATACTTGAAGTTTCTCATATGAGAGAAACATGTCATCTTTAAGCTTCTGTGTCTGACCTATTTCACTTAGAACTATGCACTCAAGGTGCATCCATCGTCCTACAAGTGGCTTGAGTTTGTCCTTCTTTATGGCAGAGTAGTACTCCACTGTCTATTAAAAACACATTGCCTCTATCCATTCATTTGTTAATGGATATGTAGGCTGCTTCCAAGATTTAGCTGTGACAAAGTGTGCTGCTACAGGGCCATATTTTTTTTAATAAAAAAGAGCCAAGTAAGAGTAAATGTAAATGGGGAATAAATTCGGTATAGTAAATTTATATAAAAACTAATATACAATTGTACTTTCCATTGGGTACTCTGCCATCATGTAAGTAAGCAATAGGAAACATTTTGGACCATGGAGTTTTTGGACGTCCCTGTAGGTACTGATTGCTGCTTTTGGAGCAAATTAGCAGGGCAGAGGTGAGATTAAGAAACAAAAAACAAAAGCCAGGATTGTATTAGCTCTATTAGAACAGTATTTGGAGGTTATAAGCAGAAACATAATAGAGAAGTTTACTGAGTAAGCACACTCAATTGCACAGCTTCTAGTCATCTATAATTTATTTAGGCTAAAAATCAAAATGTTTTGACAAAAACATTTTATTTTTTCAAAGATTAAGAATTTGAGTTTGCAGGTGGAAAAACTAATCATGGTAATGACTGGGGTGGGGGGTGGGCTGGAGCCCACTGCGTGGACTTCCTGGCCAGTAGACTCCAAACTCCTGTCCTGTCCTGATCCTGCCAGTGAACACTACAGCAGTAACTGATAGGACAACACACGCCATGCCTCCTATGACTGTCCAAATTATAACAGTGAACGCTGTATTTTCTCCATTTATATATGGGGGAATCTAGGTTTCCAGTGTTAATTTGCCAGTCAATAGTACAAGCACCAGAAGAAGAGTCAAACCCAAACACATTTCGTGTACTCAGGCTGCAAGGAAAAATGTACATTCAGTAAGAATCTGCTGTTTTTCTGATATAATTCAATTTATTATCTTAAACTGACTCTAGATTTATTTCACCGTTTTCTCAAAATTGTTCTTTGCATTAAAGGGTACATGTATATCTGTGTGGCTAATGACTTTGGTAAGACCAGATCCCTTATTTAATTTTTCTTCAAAATCAAGTTTTTAGTTACAATCAAACCAATCAGATGATCATTGAGCCAGCTGTGAAACAGCCAAAAGCAAGGCTTGTCCCTATGCTCTTGCAAAACACAGGATAAAGTTTTAAAACTCTCCTTCCCTGCTAGATAGACGTAAGACAGAACTGCGCATCCAGTGGAATTTGACCTGCTCACTTGGCAGGCCACCTCTCATTTGGCCCTGTCCACTACTCAAGTGCCTTTTAGGACTAATGAGGGTATCAAGAAGCTGCTCACGATGTTTTATCCCTACAAGGAAGGAAGTGCATGCCTTGGCAGCACGCCCTCAGGAGCCACATGCATCTGCTCTGTCCTTTCCTTACAAATGTGCTGTTTTGAGGAGATGTATACTTTCTCAGGGTAGGACTAGTGTGGGGAGGTGACCTTTCACCATCTTCCCGGTACCAACCCCTCGTGCATCACCCTTTTGTCCTCTCTCTCCTTAAAGGAAAGCCACTCTATCAGCTTGATTTTTGTCTTCCTAGAACTTTCCCTTTTTTAAGGCTTTGCATGTATAGGTGACAATAGGCATTAGCCATCTTTGTTCCTTTTTGAAGCATAAATAACATTTTATGGGATGTAGTTCACTTCAACCCTGACAGACTTAGGCTTTTATGAGAGGGCTGATATAAAGAATTAACTTTTCTGTTCTTAAGGGTGCAAGCCTACCAGTCATTTCAATTTGTAAAATCTATAAAACCAAAATTAACAGCTATTATGAAAGATTATCTTCCATGTGACAGTTAAACTGCAAACTAAACTATGGGATATTTTACTTCCATATTTTAACAACTCTGGTCATTTCCCACAAAACTCAAAATAAAATCCAAATCTTTTACAAGGACCCCCAGACTCTGTGTGTTGGTGTCTGCCTGCCTTCTGCCCTTATTCTCTGTCCTCCCATCTCTGTCTTCCCTGCAAGTCTCAAGAGCTGAGCACCTCTTGCTGTCACCTGGCTTCCCACTTCCTGGTCATGGCTGTTGAAGGGCTGCTTCTTCCACACATGCTTGCTGGGCCAGGAATCCTCTTCACGGCACCTTTTCACAGAAGCCTTCTCCAGCTACACTTTCTTCCATTTCCCATCACTTTCTCACCATTTATGGCCCTTTTTCCATCGTTCTTTAAGAAGCACATACTAACTACAGAGTGCGTTTTTCTTCCTATATGTTGCATGTGTCTTATGGGGCTATATGTGCATGAAGGTAGAAATTTTAATTTCTACATTCATGAGATTCATAATGAATGAATCAAAATAAAGAATAAACTCATTAGCTCAGAGCTCATGCTCTAGGGAAACGTTAAGGAATCTCCAGAAATCTGTTACAGTTTTTAGAGTGCCCTGAACCGTGAGTTACATCCCAGTGATGAAATTTTGTTTCCTAATGGCAGGTCTGGAAAAGCTGAGGGGTCATGATGGTTTTGGCTTGGCCCATTCACTCAAGGAGCTCTGGAAAAAGACTGTAGAAAATGAAATGCACCTTTTCTCTACTTGGTCTAGTAAGTTTTTGAGAAATGCTCGGTTAGGAAGGCCATGGTTTTTTTGCTACTAGATTTTCAGGCTTTGAGTATTGTGGTGAGTGTAAATTTCTAAATTGTTATACTATGTGTGTATTGCAAACTTATTCCATCACAAAGCCTTAATGGTACAACTTTAATGGTACTATAGGATTCATTTTGTAGGGTGACACATAAGAAATGATCACAAAACAATTCATGTAGCACAGGTGTTAAAATCTTCAGCATTGTTTTATGTCATGTCGGTCCCGTGTATGTTTTAGATGTTCTAAAATAGGTTATAATAACATTCAGAAACAATAAGCAGAAATTTACTAAATGAAACTGGGCACGGTGGCACATGCCTATAACCCCAGGACTTGGGAGGCTGAGACAGGAGGATCACTATGAGCTTGAGGTTAGTCTGGACTACATAGTGAGTTCAAGATCAGCCTGAACTACAGAGTGAGATCCTGTCTTGTAAAGCCAAACCAAAAAAATACTAAAAATGTCTTTATTGTTCCCTCTTTTCTGTTTCTTCAGCTTCTCCCTCTTCAGGAGTATGTAAAGTCAGTTTATCAAATACTAAACCAAAACAAGACCAGGCCCCCCAAGGTCCTGCCCCTCAGTGACTGCTCAGTTCCTATACATTCTGTCTCCAGGGCTCCACCCTTTCCAGGGCCTCTCAGCCCTCCACTATTCTGACCTTTCTGGGTAGATCCCAGTGGCTCCATATTGCTAAATACAATGCATTCCTTTAAACATTCTCTTTCCTTGATTGCTCAAAACTTTAACTTTGATAACCTCCATTTGGACCACTTCACTAGAATTCTGTGATCCCAGATACCTCTGATCTTTTCCTCTGAAGTTCTCTGTTTATCCCAAGTAACTAGGAAAGGTTGGAGGCTTTGTTTTTTCTTTCTGAAAAACACCACAACTTGGCCTTTCTTCTCTTACTATTCTTCTCCTGCTAAGCACTTGACTGTTTACTCTGAGGCATCCCCTCCCGCAACGTAAATCACGTGCCAGGGGGCTGGAGGTACAGCTCAGTGGGGTAAGTGCTTGCCAGTAAGCACTAAGGCCCTGAGTTCGATCCCCGGTCCCGGAAAAAAAAAAAAAAAAAAAGGAACGGATGTCCCAGGGTCTGACGTTGCCGACGTCACCTAGACCTAGCTCTCAGGCCAAAGCAGCCACGGCGAGCTTTCGGTGAGCATTTGCAATAACTTCGTATGTGAATGTCTTGCAGAGCTTAGAAATGCAACATTTCCAAAACCCAGCTCGTTAGTTCTTATCCATTTCTGCTCAGTGTTTTCTTTCTCAGTAGTTCTTTCTACAAAGAAGGATCCTTGTGGCTCCAGTTCTAGCTGTGCTGCACTTCGAACTAGCAGGCGCTTTGTAATTACTTGTTCAACATCACATCTTACTGTCCCGAGGACAGTGTTTCAGTCTGTTTGAGTGCTCGGTGTATCGCCAGGATCCGGTCAAATGTCTGCCACATAAATAATCTTCAAATGAAAAGGTCTGATTTTCAAGTGATGATAGATATCTAGAATTCAGTCCATAAATCTGAGTGGGCTATAATCAAAATAATTATGAAAATACTAGCTGATATCTACTAGGAAGTTATATTCCTGGTATATTGCAGTTACATTCCCCCTGTGATATTCTGCATAGTGAATTATTTATGTTTTATAATTTAATGAGAAAAGTGCCAACATTTTGGGATTGAACTTGCTAAAATTTGGAATCAGTAACTTGTCTAAACTTAAAGACTAGTGATTAATATGCCTCTTATAATTTTTCCTCCTGGGACCTATGTTGAATAGTAATCTGTGTGGTGATAGCCAGATAGCTATGTAAAATATATAAATCTATACAAATAAACAAGTCAAAAGCTAGTCAGAACTCTGAAAGCTTTGACTAGAGTGCTGAATACCTTGTATTTTTTTCTGTAGATGTAGGAAAGGCTTAACAACACCTCTGTTGGTTAATCTGTTCCATAAACAGTAAAAATGTAGAGAATGTCCCAGTCTTCAGATCAAACACTCAAGAGTATGATAAAACTCTGACATCAGTTGACAATCTAAGTGGGGGCCAGATGACTGTGAGGCTGGAGAACAGGAGAAGGCGTGACACTTGCCTAGGACTGGTTCAGTACATGGAATATGGAGTTGGAATAAGTTGTACTTGTTTTAATTTTTAGTCAATGCAATGACAGCAATGTGTAAAATCTACTGTGGGTCAGATCTTTAAAGCTCTTCGGCAAGAGACTTCAGGTCTTTAGGGAGGTCTACCTCACTGGATTGTAGGAAGCACGTATATTTTTAAACACTGGCAACGAGCAAGGTTGAGATCTCCAACCTTCCCGACTCTAAGACATGGAAGGTTACACAAGTGAATTTGAACATCATTGAATCACTCTCAGGGAGTTTGTAATGCGCACCTACATTAGTCACTGTTATTGCCTGGAAGAAAGAAAATAAATATTTCCAGTTGCTTAAAGCATTTTTTAAAACAAATTTGCACAGTAAAAAGCCCTGGAATGGAAGCTAGGAGAAATGATGGGGCTTGCTGTAAACCTGCGTCAATGCAAAGCAAGTGTCACGCCTTCCCCTGTCCTCCGGTCTCACAGTCATCTGGCCCCCACTTAGCAACGTGAAGGAAATCAGTTACTTCTCTGTGGGTTTTATTATCAGTCCTTAAACTGGGGCAGTTCTTCTAGGTTGCCCCTAAAAGGCCAGCTTAAAATTTTAGGTTCTTAGAAAAATCCAGGGTGAGAGAGAGCTGAACCGCCCTTCCACAGAACACACCGACCCAGTCACAGGATGACGAAGGAAGGAAGTGTCAGGGCGCGTGGCTGCTCCGCCTTCCACTTTTCCATGTGAGAAGGAAATCAGAGCCCGAGGAGCAGATGGTTTACTGGAGCCGAGCTGTGGGGAAGCCAGAGGTGGAAGCCAGCAGAACCCTTGGCAGGTTTTGCCATCTACTTGAGAGCATTTTCTTGATTTTTGGAGAAAAATGATAGAAAGAAAAGGGACTTTCCTTTAAGAGGAGGAAGGGAGAAGAGAGAAAGGCAATGCACAAAGAATTAAGATGTGTTCTGTACGTGCACCGCCTCCCCAAGAGGATGTAATCACTGTGTACTGTAAACGTGACCTGATAAAAACAGCAGAGAGCGAAATTTCACAGTACGGAAAAGGCGTGTTTTCCTTCCCATCCTGATGACTTCCTGGGGCTGTTCCTACTCACTAAATGAAGCTATGGTAGGGTGTGGTGCCCAGTGTGGCTTTCTTTCCTATCCTTACTATGCCGTTCCTTACCATTGTTACAATTCCTATAACAAGGTGCCTAAGAATACACTGGGATCCTGTCAGTCAGCATCCCCTGATGGGGGCTTCTAGGGGGACACTAAACGAAGATGTCCGATGGATTGGACTCAGTTCCTCTTTTTAGGCCTGAGGCCAGCTATTGTTCTCTGAATAAGAATATATATTTCACTTACCAACTAAAGTAGTTTCATTTGTTTGCATGTAACTGTATTAAAACAAGAGGATGCATAATATGTGAAGTGTTTGTGTGATACTAAAGTGAAAAATAAAATTATTTAGATAGTAACATTATAAACAAAACTATGACTAGTTGAGTGTACTCAGGGTACAAATATTTTAGTTCCATAATTCTGAGCTCTTTTCTAAACATTTAAGATGGTGAAATGAACATTTCCTGGTTGCCACATAGTCTTTGTAATTAACATTAAACATTAATGATAATTGTGGTATGATTAAAGTTTTTTAAAGTCTCTCTGAAATGCTCATAAACTAACAAATGTAAAGAAAGGGGACTTTCTGCAGATTATAGTAGACCCTTCAGACTTAGCAATCTTATGTAATACATGTCCTTAGTCTAGCATATTATTGAATATTAGGTTTAATCCCTACGAAAACAGCTAAAATTGAGTAAGCTTGTAGTGCAGAATGACAAACAGGAAAATAAGAAGTCTTAGAATGAATAGTTAATACTTTAAAATTGTCCTTTCATGCTCTTAAATTTTTGATATTGATTACAACTACAAACATTCACTCCAACAATTCTATGGCACAAATTCCTCAGCAAGAACTATGACTATCATTACTTCCACACTTACAGCACTTCCAGGGTTCACGTAATCGATCCCCAGCATGGCCATGGCTTTCACAATGGCTAGGATGGACTGCAGCGTGTTACTGTAGACCACCGCTTTGAACTCCAGGCACTCTTGCTCACTGTAACCATTCTTGTGGATGATCCTATAATTTAAACATGAACAGCATTTGCCAGTTGAACAATCGATGGTGACACTAAAGCACATTAACAGCAAATTCCTGGAGCACAGCTACAGTAGTCTTCATTAGGAAAGAAAAATTCCAACCCTAAGTACTTGCTAAGTCAGAATCATCTTACGGTTGTGTACTTTTGTTATCCCTGTCCTGTAATATAATATTTTCTTTTGGGGAAGGATTACTCATGCTAGACGTTAGAAGATGTAGGATTTGTTCTAGATTAAAATCTCTTTTTGAAACTGGGTGAACAATGAGGATTTTATTTAGAATGTGCATTCCTCTCACAAAGGAAAATTACCAGATTTCTAAGGCAAAGGTACACTCAGAGGTCTGAAGCTCAGTGGTGCGTTTACAACACGGCCTGGAGAGGAAGTAGAGTCATTAGTGGCATCTATGTCTTTTCCTATCACTTGAGACAAGTTGGGAAGTAGGAGTGCCTGCTTTCTATTTACAGCGTTAACAAAGACCGTTCTTCCTGGAGCAGGTAATTGCCCTTGGCTACGCCCTGGCTCCTTGTCCTGTCCTGCATCTGCGTTCGTGCCCAAGTCCGCACGGCCTCACCCCCAATTGCTTCCCTTGGCTGGGCTACTCTTCCTTCCTCTCATTTACCCTCAAGTCATGGCTTCACTGATGGCTTGGGAACAAGAGCGTCCCAGGGCTTCACCTATGCAAAGTGAAAACTTTGGCGTGGGCTAATGTTCTTTTCATATCTTTACTGTATAGCATATTTTTGTTCCTTTCTGTTGTTATTTTTTATTAGTTTTTGTGGCACTAGTGATTGATCATTCTGAATACTGAACTATGTGCAACATTTTTGCATATACATTTTCTTATTTTTCATGTTTAAGTTATTTCTTGTTCCTGCTTTTTCACGTTTTAAATTATTCTTGAAATTTTTCAGAAGTATATTTAAGATGCCAGTGTTAAAATTTCTCAGTTTACTGTGTATTTTGAAAAAATATTTCTAACATTTTGCTGAAATATGTAATTTTACAAAGAGTGATGAGAAATACTTCTTAACATCTTACTCTTACTGGTTTGTTTTAGAATTATTGATTGCTAATTCACCAAGATGAAAATTTTTCATTTTAAATATGACTTAAATTTTTACTTTATAATGAAGGAAGTTGAACTACATTATCTATCTTTTATTTAAGACTCAGTTACTTGAGTTTTGTGGACTGTCTGTCCGGTCTCTCGTCATCCCCATGTGCTGAGCAGCCTATAGTTTTCTGTAACTAATTTAAGTCTTCATATAGCAAGGCAGCTGTTTATGTTTCCATCATATTGATTGTGGGACCCTATCCCCACCCAGTTTTCCTCTTTTTTCATTTAGCTGTAGTTATGGTTTAATATATTCAAAAGCTGTTATTTTTTATAGGCAAATGATTGGGGGTTTAAAGAACTACTAAGTTCAAGAAACGGCAGGATAAAGTGGAAGAGACAAGTTTAGGTGTGACAATGGCCTGAACAAAAGGGCTGCAGGGCGCAGCCTGGAGTCACCAATGAATGAGAGGGGACCCAGGATCCAGGGTGGAGCTGAGGATCAAGGGGTCCTAATCAGGGAGTGGGGGAGGAGGCTCGTGTCCAGAGGTGGGGAAGGTGAGCATCACCCTGCAGATGAGCTGGGTGGGGAGTTTGAAACTGGGACTAAAACACCGGTTGATTTGAGATCTACGTGAAATTGCAACACAGAGGAAAACACAGTGCTGTTATCACTAGGCAGTTTCATCACTGAGCAATATCAGCCCCCGACATGTACGAAAGAACATGAGCCTTTAACACGTCATTTAAAAGTAGCCTCAGAAGGGACTCCTCCTCCTCCTTCTCCTTTCATAGCAATGATTGTCCTTTAAAATTCACTAACAGTGAGACCCATAAGGTTTCACCATTTCACTTCTTACCTATCCCTACTTTATTCATTAGACATTGCATTTTTTAATTTATAGAAATTTTGTGCTTCTTATTTACCTAGTAAGAAATTCAAGCCTAGTTACTTAACTATAAAGAAAATAGTAGGGAAACTAAATGCAAAATGTACATTGAAATCTATAATCGTGGTAATTTTGAATATGCATTTCTTTTTCATATGGGCAAAATGACAAGAGGTTAAAATATTATTTTTATATTCATGCATAACTGAAGCTTTATTAGCAGTCCAAAACATAGTTAGATATCAATGCTCTTCTGCCATCTGTGAACAAGGTGAGCCGAGAATGTGGCCTGACCGCAGCAAAGCTCTGTTCCCTCAGCCGACACACAGCATGGGACAGCAGACAGTGCACACGGTCACACCGGGCAGGGTGGGCCTAGGAGCGGAATGAGAGGGAGCGGGAAAGAGAGGAGGAGGGCAGGGGGAGGTGAACAGTGAGGCCCCTGAGGATGGTAGTGATGCAGGACAGTGGGGACAACGTGCAGAGCTGGTCTTTTTCCTAAAAATAATTCAGACCTTTGCGGAATGACAAGATTCAAAATTATGAAAATCAGATGATCAGCATCCTGTGAATAGCTACGTTCAGGGAAAGAGAAACTATACTAGGGAGAGAACATTTTGAAAATGATTATTTTAAATATTTTGTTTTGTGCTGTTATGGCTGAAACCATTAAGTACAGTAAATTATTAATCAACATTTTCTTATCTTCACAACTTAACAACTTGGAAATAACTTCCTGACTGATTTAAGAGTGTCCAAAACCTTAATACAAATTATTTTTAAAAATATTCCATAGCACTTCTGTGGTGAGCTTTAGAAAGCTCCTTCAAAAGGGCTATGGAGGTAGAGCTGGGGATACAGATGATACAGATAACAGAGAGAGATTCAGGGTTAGAGAGAGAGAAAACAGAAATGACAATTGTATTTAACCTTTTTTTTGATACAGGAGAGAAGGACTATTTTCCTAGCAACTGTGGTAATTCTGTGACTCCCTATGATGTACAAGAGAGTACCCATTAGCATTTCCCAAAGCATTTACTTTAAGAATAGTGCAACACATGGGCAGACATCAAACACAAAACATTTGAAGTAATTCAGGACGTACTTCATTTGCTTGACGATAGTGCTTTTTCCAGACTCGCCTGCTCCTGTAAGGGAAAGAAGGGGGTGTTATCAAATGACTCAGCAAATTTGCACACATATTGAAAGCCTGTCACTGTCTCATATGCAAATCATTATGAGACTTTTCTCCTGGTGTAGCCTCTAGAACAAGGTGTATACATTGTCAAAAAATGTTACTGTATTTGAGCATAATTTGAGCATCTAATTAGATCCTGGCTTTGCAGTGCAAGGAAATAGTACTTGTTTTGCACAGTCCCTAAATCACTCACACTCTCCCAGGAGCTCTTCTCATATATACTATTTGAATAAATGATGAGAGAAGAAACATCTAGGTGGTAAGCTTCTACTTCAGGACCTGTTCCAAGCCTATTCTGGGCACTTCTCTCTAGCACCCTGTTTACCTTGGTACACAGGAGAAATCTCTTCCGTTCAAAGGAGAGGAGGTCGGTAGTAACACTAAGAAAAGCTGGGGGCATCTGGGGGTGAGAATGGATGTGTGAACCACGTCTCAGAGTGGCCCTGTGGCCCTGTGTGTGTGGTGGGAGAGGGTGTGGAGGGCGATGGGGAAAGAACCAGCAGGATTTGCACAAAGAAGCCATTCACGTTTTTCTGGAGCATCTATTTTAGCTGATGAGGTATGATATAAAGTTTGGTTGTAGTGTTAAGGTAACACTGCAAACATGTAGAGAAATTCACAACACACATGCTTTTAAAGAGAGAAAATGTGAACCTTTAAGGAAACACGAGTGGTACATTCAGTCTTCTCTGGAGCCTTTTGAAGAAATTTCTTGCATCTCATTTGCCACTACATAGTAGCTCTTTGGGAAATGAAAACTAAGAAGCTCTAAAACACAATGTGATAACCTAGGTCTAAGGTTTGTTTTCTTCCGTGTGTGTGTGTGTGTGTGTGTGTGTGTGTGTGTGTGTGCATGTGCGTGTGTGTGGTAGCTTCATAAAGTCCTTTACTTTCTTAATTTTCTCACCTATAAACTGATTTCTTACCCCCTAAGAACATTAGAAGATTCTCATGACATAATAAGCATGGAATTACTTGCAAACCAGAGCCTAAAACATAAATTAATGTTATCTATAACCCAAGGATCTAAAAACTTAGTAGTCTGATAGCTTTTGTAGATACCCTGCAGATGTATTTAGCAAGTGAACTTAATGAAAGGATACTGACTCATATCATAATGTACCAAAAGTTAATTTGAAATGATTCATAAACTTGAATGATATGAAACCTAAAATTATAGAAGTTTTGGAAAAATTCATACATGAAAATTCTTCACAATCTTGAACTAGTCAAAAAATTAGATAAGATACAGATACATGAACAAAAGTAAAACAAATAGAGAAACTGGACTGTGAAATTTAAGAAAGGACAAAGGGATAAGCCTCTTGTCTGGGAGATAGTGTTTAAAACATATATACCAGGCACAGGATAGGTATCCAACAGAGTAAGTTCTAATGGGGCTCAGAAGGTTAATGTAAGGCTGTTTTCAATGACAGGTATGCATATGAAGAGATTCTAAAACTAGGACTCTGAAGAATGAAAATGAAAGACTGATGAAAGTTTCTATTTAATATGGTTTGCAAGCAGTTTGTTCTCTCTCAAACTTGCTGAAATTTAATCCTCATGAGGGATTATTAAGAGAACCAGATGAGATGTTTGAGAGTTGATTAAGACTCTGCCTCTGTGAATGCTTTAATTCATTGATGCACTGAATGAGTGAATAACCCAACAGAGTCTATTAAGAATGAGTCTAGTTCTTGCTCCTTACTTGTGTCTCACTAAGTGATGCCCTGAACAATCACAAATAGATCCATTTATTCAGGCCAAGTCCCTATTATAGATAGACTAGTCAAAATTTATCATCAATTTGGAGAAAATGTGATTCATAGACCACATGAAAAAGTTAATGGTCATTCAGAATGGTCTTCTGACCATGGACCATTCTCCCCCATGCACTAAGTCTTCTCTGAAATACTTGCAGTGCCCACTGCAAGATAAGTGCAGTGTAAATAATGGCCATGTGGCATCGTTTAAGAGACAATGGCATGAGCAGAGCTTGTATGTTTTCAGCAGAGAGGCAGCTTCTTGGAGTGTTTTCAGTGCTTGGCTGGTTGAAGCCGGAGCTGCTGAATGCGTGCATGCTGAGAGGTGACTGGTGACCACACTGCTGAGGCTGAGGCGGGCATTTCCAAAGCCATCTCTGAGCCTAGAGAATATGCTACCAAATAATGATCCCTGTAAGGTAGCCAGTAATTCATGATTCATCTAAAGTGAGCAAAATCATCAGTCAGTTCTAAAAACTGGCCAATACCTTTTAATGATACTATATATTTGGAATTAATATTTTCCCTTAGAAGTCTTTTGTAAAAGTGTCTAGACCGTGACTGTTCCCATGGAAACATCAGTGCTCACCATGAATCTCCAGTATAGTCAGATACTACATCAGCAAGAAAATTTCTAAAGAAAAGTCAACCTACCCAAATCTCTTTTATTATTTGAAGCTTCTTTGGATAGTTACTTCAGAAATGAACTGTGCGATGCTATCTTTGCATTCATTGTAGGCTTTGCTTCACAACTGACTTTCCATTCTTGCAGGATTAGATCATGTTACAGAGCCAAATATAGACCTCATAACAGCATGTTCACATGAACCGAGGTGTACAAAAATAATCTCCTCTTTCCAAGTTGTGGTTATTCTCTAGGTCAAGGAGCACCAAGGGTTTTTAACAAGATATGCACTTGATTTTTGGAAGAAGATAATCGAATCATCTTATATTTAAAGCTTTATCTAATTCACAGTTTAATAGTCAAGAATTATTTTATGAACAATAAGAATAAATTAGGGATTTTGTTCCACATTTCTCATTTATAAAGGTCACAAACAGTACTAAAGCTGAGCAATCTCTGAACCTGTAATTGAGCTTCCACTAAACACTGGGCTTGGTCTTCTATTTGGTCCTTGTTAAAAGAGACAAAAGGAGATCAAACACACGGTCATAAGGTTTTACATGGGCAGCCCTAAAGTCATATAGTTGTGTAGTAGGAAAGAACCTTAGAAATTAACCAGCTCTGAATATACTTTCTGTGCTTGCTGAATGAGTCTGACAGAAATTATGGTAGTTATTCCTACTTCTAGGGTTGCCTCAACTCCCATACTAATGCCCAGGCAAATTACTTTTCTTTTTGCTATTTTTATTGGTTTTTTTGAAACAGGGTCTCGCTGTGCAGTTCAGGCTGGCCTTGAGCTTCCTATGTAGCCCAGGCTGGCCTCAAACTCACAGAAATCCTCCTGCCTCAGCTTTCTGAGTGATGGGATGAGATGCATGCACCACCATGCCTGGATTCATGTTGCTTTCTTTTTAGATATGAACTGATACTGTCGGTATTCAGATGGCTTTGGCACTTATTTATAAGTTATTGTGAATGTGCTCATTGTAAATTAACATGAAGCCTGCACCGTCACAGCCACATGGCGTTATGGTTTCAGCTGGTCTTCCCTGAGACTGATGACTGGCAAAAAGGGCTTTTACAGTAGAATCTCTTGAAAAGACTTGTTTTATTCCTTGTTGTGAACAACATCTGTGTTTTCCGTACGAGAATCCCTGGAATAGTGTGGACTCGTCAAAAAGTGGAGCAGTTGGGACTTTGTGTTTATAGTTACGTGAGTATGGGCTTGTACTCTTTTGTGACTTTGACTAAGTATCTTGGTCAAATTTAATCCCTGTTAGAGTCAGTTTTCTCTTTTTAGAGTTAGATTATTAATATCTACACTTTAGAGCTTTCAAGAATTAAATCACAGGTATAAATGGGCTAGAACATGCAGTTATGTATAGTGAGCTCTCAAGGTTTTCTTATTTGGCGAATGTACGCACATCATTTTCTTTTGTTAAGATGGAGTCTGACCATGTTGCCCAGGCTGGCCTGGAACTTGAGATCTTCCTGCTTCAGCCTCTCATGTAGCTGGGACCACAGGCACATGCCACTACAGCCAGCTGTGGTCACATGTTTGTTAAGAGACCTTTGAAGTACAACAGTCCCCCTTCCTTGAATCCTTCCTTGTGGGTCATGAGGTTTAGACCTCTTATTCTCTTTCCCAGACTCCACCTGAGAGCCTACATTTTCTGAAATGCCAGGCTTGAGGATTGTGCTGCACATGTTTACAAATAGCACCTGCATCTCTGCGCAGGACCGGGCTACACCCCAGGGTTGCTCTCCCGGTGCTGCTTTAGCAAGAGACCCTTTCCCAGCACAGGCCTTGATAGTCTCTGTCGGTCACCAGAGACGCTGTGCGCTCCTCACTAAGCGCAACTGCTGTGAACTTCTGCGCACCCTGTGCGTCTGGTTAAGGGGAATTCCCTCTCTTCCTAGTGTGGTAAGTGTTTTTACAAGAAATAAAGGAAGGTTTTTATTGCTTTTTTTTTTTTTTTTTTTTTGCGGTACTGGGGATTGAACTCAGGACCCTGCGCTTGCTAGGCAAGCACTTATTCCACTGAGCTATATCCCCAGCCCCTTTTATTGCATTATTTTTGCATCTCCTGATCCAACTGAGGTGACGTTTCCCCTTCGATTTGATAATGTGGTAAATAACGTGACTTGAAGTTCTGATCGTGCTCATCTGTCGCTGACATCAGTTCACTAGTATTTTCCTCTGGCTTTTATATTTATCCCTGTCAAAAGAATTATCCTGTCATTTTCTATGTCCAGTTTTCTTGTCTGACTTGTCAGATAATGAATAATGATTTTCCTTTGAAAAGTTTATGTGTTTGTGAGGCTGAGGCAGGAGGGGCCCAGCCTGGGTTCCAGTAGTGAGTTTAAGGTCAGCCTGAATTACATAGTGGGACCCTGTATCAAACACCAAAAATCCTTACAAAAGAAACAGGAAAAACTAAGTCTAAAATATAAAAGGAAAAAAATCATGTGAAGTCGAAATGATTTTCCCATAGCTGTTTGGTAGAATTTCCTTATAAGGCAATGTGAAAAATTTTCTGGCAAATGTGTACATCATCTGCAGCCAGCAAAACACACAACAGTGTTTGCTTTTTTGTTTGTTTGTTTTCAAATTTTTTGCTCTAATAATTTAAAAACTGACAGGTCTAAGAAAATAGTTTAGAAAACTGTGTTTTACATTCTTTGCTTTTACCAGTTATTGTTTTGCCATGTTTGCTTTCTTTCACGTTAGCATCCGTATAAACATGTTTATAAACTTTGTTTCACCAATAAATACTTCACGTGCATCTTATAAGAATCAGATCATTTTCCCACAATATAGCATTTTCATGCTTAATAAAATATATATTAATCCAAAATGTTTCCAATAAGCACTCCACCTTCAAAAAATCCACTCATAGATCATATATTATATTTAGAACACACACTAAATAATTTTATTTAGTTAGGTTTTGGCATTTTTGGTTTGTTTGTGGTTTTTTGATATGTAGACCAAGCTGGCCTCAAAACTCACGGTGATCCTCCTGCCTCAGCTTCCTGAATACTGGGATTGCAGATGTCTGTGAGTAAGCTCAGCCCCAAATGAATACTACACGAGTAATTCTGTGGGTTTCCGTGTTTATTAGTAAGAATAGTGTTGGATAAATTTCTACCATGATTAGTATGTCCTAGCCCCTATTCTTGTGATGTGACAGGAACAAGTACCATAAATCTCTGAAATTCCTCATCAGTCAAACTATCCAAGTGTCTCACTTTCAAGAAAGAACATTTGTGTCCTATCTTTTCTTTTTAATGATTTTTATTTAAATACTGAAGATTTTGTGCCTGTTTTATAAAATCTGATACTATTCACAGTACAAATAGTTAAGATACTGTGCTGTATAGTTTAAAATCTCCTAAGGTTGTAGCTCTTATGTTAAATGTTCTTCCCATAAAATGACAATAATAATAAATAAAAGGGAGGAAAGAGAGGTGAGAGAACGGAGGGGGAAGGGCACGGATTGTGGCGAATTTGCCAGCGGCTGCAGGGCTCACCTCCCAAATCATCAAGTTGTACACATTAAATATGTACAGCTTTCACCTGTCAGTCATACCTCAATAAAGTGCTTTTCAATGCTCTGTGAGACTTGTTGAATTTTGAAAGATTTGTCAACAAGTATAGTCAGGGATATAGCTCAGTGGCACAATGCCTGTTGGTGAGTATAAGGTCCTGAGTTCGATTCTCAGTACCAAAAAAGGTATGCATCTTTTTTAGCTTAGTAATATAGCCTTTAGACCAGAAAATGGAGGTACTAAACTGTAGAATTATATTATTTTATTTCCATGCATGCATGTTTTAGGTATATAATAACTATTTATATAATAGCTATTTGTCTAAATATTTGTTAAATTCTAGAATAGTCATGTACACAGCTGATTAGTATAAAGTAATTTTTTTTGAAAAAAAGGCATTGATTAATAACCGCAATGGCGTGTACCCACGGGACAGCAGGAACAAGTGAAGATCCAGGGAGGAAGACCAAGGATGACTTGTCAAACGCACAGCTCTCGCCGACTTCTCTCTGCCACCCCGGGGTCCACGGAAGGGTCGAATAGACACCCTCTGTGTGCTCCTGTTTCAAAGCAGCTCAGATGTCACTGCCCCAAATCTTGACTCTTTCCCTTTCTTCTCAGTCTCAAAATTGCCCTGTGCTCCCCACGCTGCTGAGTTAAATAGTGACTTACTCATCCCTTCCCATCACCAGCCACATGCAGTCAGAGACCAAACTCTCTTGCTTTTCTTCTTGCTGTCCCCAAATCTTACTTCCAAGCTTGTGATTTTTGCCTTAGTTCAGGGTCTCATCATGTACTTGAATAATAGCAACAATGTCTTGCTGGCCTTCCTACTGCAATCCCACTTGTAAAACCTTGGTCCTGTTATTATAAGTAGAATAGCCAAGCGTACTAGAGTTTGGCCAAAAATACTAATATTATGATTTCATTTTCTGTGGACTTCAGATGAAGAGTGAAGTCTTTATGCAATGACTCATGGATCCTTTTAGCTCTGTCCGACCGTGAAATGCACATCTACCTTCTAGCAACTGTGAACAACTCAGGAATATTTTACACTCTGCTTTCGTGTTTGCCTGTCCACGCACGTGAGTTTTCCTGTGCTTCATACAACACAGGATGCAGGTAGTAATTTAGAACTGACGGAGATAAAAATAGAAGGCTGTGCTCTGGTGTAAATTAAATTTTCACCTTAGGAAACAAAAGTACCTTCTTGATTTCTCACGCTTTTGCTATCTGTGTAATGAACATAGTGTCTATTTCATAGGATTTTCATGTAAATTAAAGGTCATAAAGGCAGTGGAAGAGGAGAAACATGAGAGTCTTCCCACCAGCGCTAGAGCTACAAGCTAACTTTGTTACAACGTTGGTCTTCCGACCATGGGCAGAGGTCACTAAAAAGGAGGAAAGAATAGGACGGAAACAGCCACTTGGTGTGATGGGAAAGAATCTAAGACGATAAAATTGTGTCAAACGTGACCCAACATAAAATTGGAAAAAAACTTTCAAGACCTCCAAAGGGCCATGACACAACTTAGATGCCCTAGAAATATGCAAATATAGTTGAAGAAATTTAGCAAAAGAAAGCATTTTATAATCATGTAAGTTAAGACCTTACAGTGTCCATATGATAGACGCAGTGGGTTCAGGCCGTATGTTGGTGAGAGAATACGCTGATGAATAGAAAGAAGTGAGCTCTAGTAATGTAAAGAATCAAGTGACGAAGCAAATGAGAAAGTATTGTAGAACTAAAGGAGCCACGAAAGAAGCGATTCATTTCCTGAGGTGTGAGTTTCATAAGCTGGGCATTACCAAGACTTTGTAAGATGTAGTTTTCAGTAAAGAAGAGGGTGCACAATTCCCTTTTTTTTTTTTTTTTTTGCGGTACTGGGGATCGAACTCAGGACCCTGCGCTTGCTAGGCAAGCGCTTATTCCACTGAGCTATATCCCCAGCCAGGGTGCACAATTTAGATTACAGTGAACTGAAGAAAATGCAGAAGGTGAAAAAGCTGAAGCCACTGTACAGACCACTTTGAGAAGTATTTCTGCGTAAAAGCATTTTAGAAGATAATTCTGTAAGGTGAATTCAAGGGTGATATAAACCAAAGAAAAAATTTTAGGCTAAAGGCAATTAACATTCATAGTCACCAAGAGGAAGGAACTGGTAGAGAATTTTGAAGATGACCAAGGTCAACATAATTCATGGAGCAAAACACTTCAGATATGCAAGGTGGTGCCATTTATTGTACAAAGGCGGAAATTAACCTTAATGCTAGTTCAAACTGAAGATAATAAATGAGCAGGGACCCGTGGAAATGCTCACTGATCACTGCTTTGTTATACTCCCAGGGTCATCTGAGGGGAGGTGTGATGGGCGGGGACAGAAGAGGAAAGTGCTGTTGGGAATGTGACATTGGACTTTTCAGTAGAAAATTAGGAATTATTGCCCCAGGTAAAGTGATAAACATGACATCTGTCAGCCAGGAAATTAAAAACGATATGTTATTTTATTGTCTAACCCCTGGGAAGAAAGGAATTGGCAGTCCTCAAAGGGCTGAGGGTAAGAACAGCATTATTTGGGGAAATCAGTTGGGAAGTTTGGATGAGCACATGGTCAGTGAGGAAGTGCAAAGGGGTAGTCAAGCGTTCAAGTGTCAGTTAAGGTAGAAGGCTAAGGAGTTGGGATATCTCAACATTTCAGGAGGAGCATGGCTTAAATTCCTGGCCCCAGTTGAAGGGAAGTACATGAAAATGAACCAATTTAGTGAATTGGAAAAGCATGGCTGATAGAATAGGGTATAAAATATTGATCAGAATGTATAATTTATAGGTATCTTAAGGAAGGGACAATTCCAACTGGTAAATTTATTCTACTGAAATATAAAATACTGAGATAGGAATTAAAATAATAACTTTTACTTGGCTTGTGTTAGGATCTCATAAATAGCATGATGACTTTTTATAGCTTCATGGAATCTCAAATTCACCTTTACTCTGAGACCTATCTCTTGAGGGTCAAATTTTACACTGATGCATTTTGTACCAGTATATGGAGAAGACCTGAATAAGGATACAGATTTTCAACTTGTGTCTAATATCTCAAACGGAGGTATGGTTTATTTTATATAAAATATATCATGGAATCTTCCCACGTTTTACCAATCTTCTTTCTAACGTTAAAGAGAGGCTAATGATACCTGTTAACTACTCATGCTGCATATATAAGTCATGTTAAAGGTACAGTATTGCCCTTATATCTCATAATTCAGGACTCAAACCACAAAGAAGTGAGTGTAAAAGTGTTCTGTGATTTTCCTAGAGAGATTCTGTTAAATCGTATTTAACAAAAGCCATGCTCACAGACACAGGAGATTTTCAATCATGAACAAATATCATGATTTGCTTGAATATTATATGCTTAGCACATGATTTGCATAACTTATGTGCACAAATTGTGCATCTATGTGCAACAGAGGGCTATGCGGAGTTCTTGTGGAGTGCTTGCTCCAAGTGTGCAGGGGCCAGGGTTTGAATCCCACCCCTGAAAAAACAGAGCAAACAAAATCAGCTGATCAAATGAAATAAGTTAATCTGAAAAAAAACCCCAACCAAATATTATGTAAAACCTTTCTCTAAGTGATTTTGCCTGTAGAGAAAAGGAGACATCGTTGAAACCCACGTGAGGCCGCAGCGCTGCTGTTCTGCCTCTGCAGCCCTCGGGTCAGACAAGGTCTGCTGTGCCAAGAACAAAAAAATGGAGCCCCACATGCAGATCTTTTCTACCTAATGTTCCTCTCCAGCTTGCTGATGCACAGTTTGCAACATCTAAATATATTAAGAGTGTTTATGCAGCTAAAGGATTTAACATCTTTCGAGACACAAAGTAAATCATTTCACAATATTTTAAAGAAAAATGTATTATGTGGAATGAAGGAAACGAGGGTTCTAATTTGGATAAGCAAAAGAAAACTGGAGACGTTTTTGGCAGGACATCTTAATATCCCAGTGACTTATCCCAGGGGATCTATTCATTGGTACCTACCCACTGGCTGGGTTTACATAATGACATCTCAAAATAGAATGTCTGACACTTGATGAATTTCAATCTTTCCCACTCTTACCTAGAAATACTTCTAAACAATAAACAAAGCCTACTTAAAAATATGAAATGAAAGTAACTTTGATTTAACCTGAGTCTGTGTTCTCCTTTTGCTTTTTTAGTTAAGCACAAAAGGAATAGGAAAAAATATCCATTTATTGATGTTTAATTTATTTCAGTTTGGGGATCTATTATGCAAAGACTAAACCACGTTGGTCTGGAGATTTACCAAACCACTTCTCTGAGGTTATGTGGCTTGTGCCAGGTCCTCTGAGAGCTGAAAGGAGCCTAGCACTTGACGAAGACAGAAATAAACCCATTTTACATCAAGTGACTTAAAAACACATTCTGCTGTACTAGTATTAAATTCTTCTCACTCTGCTGTATGGTTTAAATTATTTTAGGATATTATATTGTGTAAATTTTATTTTACCAATTGTTTTATAACAGATTTTATATAATGTCAAAATCATAATTCTCCTCTTTTAATACGAAAAAGTACCGTGCATATACATTTGAATAAGTGGGAATGTTTGGAATAATTTGAAAATATTAATTAGCCACAGTAAATACATACACATTTAAAATAGGTATTATATCTCTAGACTTTACCTGGATTAGGTTTCTAAAAGCCAGCTGATTGGATTTATATTTTAAAATGAACTCAGATGATATGATAAGAAAGTAATAGTGTGGTGTTTAAAAAAGAGCACACAGAAAGGTGAGAAAAAGAGGCTTTAGAATTAATGGAAAGGGACACCCTTGGTGAGCTCTCCACAGTGGTGCTGGGAATCCCTGACACCAATACTGTAGCTAAGAACTGCAGAATGAATGTGTGTTAGACACAAAATGTGCCAGACAGTGTCTCAAATATGGAAAACCAAGCTAATGTCTCCCTTCAGCTGTCTCCTGTGCTCTGAATCTGACCTGCTCATACAAGAAAAATTTGTAAAAGCACAAAGGAAAGTCACTTGGAGAAATAAATGCATTCAAACTGAAATCTGACCTAATGAATGCGTAAGAGGGAGACAGCTAAAATGGAAATGGGCTATATATTGTTTCCACAATTAAATAACAGGGGTTTCTCTTGAGTAGAATACAATTTAATCAAACATCTATCAATAGAAATCTTAAAAGTAGCTTTCTTCTTACTAACATGCTCTCTTCTAGGGTATCTTTGCTAGCTACAATTTTGCCTTTTGTTTTGTATTATTGTGTTGAGTACAGTTATCAGATGTGCCTGCATTATATGAGGCAACTTCAGTGTTTCCTACAAGCCAACTTTTTTGCTAAAAACACAGATTTGGCGTCTGTTGCATAATTTCACTGAAGGTCTGAAAGATACGATAAAGAAGCAATCTATGTGCAAGGTGATTCTTAAATACTTTAAGCTGCCCTTGACAGCTCTTTGGATTCTGTGCACTCACACACCTAATAATGCCAAAGGGTTACATCTGCCTTCCAGTGCGTGTGAAATTTGGAAAGTTAATGTGATGTTGCTTAGCACCTGGAAATGCACGAGTTGCATGAGACACCCATTCACTGTTGAACATTAAAAACTGTATCCAGCGCACACTGCTGTACGAAGGACAATGTTTCAGTGGCACAACAAATTAAATATTTTTCACTGCTGAGCAGCTTTCAGGGTGGGAGAGTGGCAAGGTTTAGTATAGCTCTGTAGAACACCTTTATGGTGCCCTATTGAGGCCAAATTGAATACAAAAATTATGGCATAGACATGCAAATTAAATTCAAAAGGAGACTATAACTGCAGGCCTTGTTTTGAACTGGGAGATTGAGTCATGCGTAGAAGTCAAATACAGCCTGAAAGGGAAAACTTAGTCAAATGTTGGTATATACTTCAAGTAAGAAAAACCAAAGATAATTTTACTCCTTTAGTATAGATGAAGCCGGGCTGAGAAACTCAGTGTATACACTGGAACAAAATAATCCAAGCATATTTTAAGGTATGGCAAAATAATCTGTCATTGTGGGAAAAATAGCAGGCATAGCAGTCTCGCTAATGATCATTTTGGGTTCTTTGTACAAAGATTACTTTCTCCTCAATCAAATCTCCACGTAAGCCTAAAGATAATTGGCATTCTTCACAGCACACATAGCAATTGGGCTTCAGCCAGTAGTTCTGTGGAGTAGTGAATAGTTCTGATTCTGGAAGCCCACCTATCAATAATCTAGTGATTCTCATTCCGTAACTTAAAAACTTTCGTCCACTTCTCCGCTTTTCCCCTCGCGCACACACACACACACACACACACACGCTGACTTTTCTGCAATGTGTTCCCTTCACCGCGTATTTCCTTTGCCTTGTTTGCTCCCTGCTCAGCTGGGTCTCCCCCTGACCATTGCTCCGAAGGAGTACTGCGAGGGCCACTGGCTTCCTCTTTAATTACATGCACCTGTGTCTGCATCATACTATTCTTTCTTTCTTCTTGGCTATTTGATTTGTATTTTTATAAAATAAGAGAATATATAAAAGTAAGAATTGGCACATTGAGTCCACATGTCTCTTCTTTTGAAATGTTATACAAACATAGGGACTTTTAATGCATTTTTTCCTCACTGTTCCAGCCATTACTCCCCATACAGGGGACACAAAACGCATGTGTGGGAAAGCCTTGCTCTTTCTCCCGTCTTTTGTTTGCTTTCCTTGTGTCCATATCTTTTTGATTCTTGCCCAAGCCTTGCAGAGCTCTGCGCATGTGCACGCCGCTCTCGCAGGCACTGCCTGGCAGCTCTCTAAGTCACGCTCTGGGTGGTGACTGGCGTGGTGGCCAGTGCCACTGCAGAACTTGTACTAGAAGAGAGGACACTTCCTTGCTTTTGAGAAGCACTTCTGGGAATCCCAAATTTTTTTTTTCCTAAAATTCCCTTGCCTCCTGGTAAATTAAGGGTATTAGAGAAGCACTTAAAAATGAAGAAAATTTGTTGTGGAAAAGATTCACAATTCTGAAATGAATTTCTTTGTATATAACGTCAGGGGAGCACATGATTAAATGGAAGATCTTATCTCATATTCTTCGCATAGGTCTTTAGTTTCGAAAGTACTTCTCTTTTAGTGGCCCCTGCATGTTAAATATTTCTTGAAAAAAATCATGCCATATAGATTATTTTTGTACTTTCCATACATTGAATACTTATTGAACTTACAGTGTGGTAAAATATTGTGCTATATTTTGAGGGAAAAAACAAAGAACTGACATAAAAGCTGAACTACATGGATATATAAATGTTCTAAAGAAAATTAAACACAGTATTTTCCAAGTCTGTAACATCATTACAGGCAGGAGCCAGGACTCTGAAAATATTATTCATATAAAGTAGTTTATAATTATTAGTAATCTGAGATTAATTGATTTTAACAGCACCAATAAATAGCATATCAATTTTGGTACCAAACCAATTAACATAGTTTTTGTTCAAACAAAATAATACAGATTTTTAAAATTTGCAACTAAAAAAAATTTGTAGCTAAAGGGTTGCCTTCTATATAAAAAGATATTTACATTTGGGAAATGATTAGGATCCAGTAAAATAATAAATGTATGTAAACTTTTCATAATAGTCAATCATGTATTGATGTAAAATAAAATATACGGTAAAATACCCAGCATTTGTTTATGAAAAGTATGTCATAAATACAAAAAATTATACAATGTGTGTACAGCTCACATAAAGTCTCCTGAAGTTTCCAAACACTTCCTCACCATGAGTTCCCAGGTGGAAACACCTGGAACTGAAGTGCGAGGAAAGCCTGTGCACCCTAACTGAAGCAACCTCTGCCTTGGAAGTAAAGGGGAAAGTGTTACCTAAGAGAAGCAACTTGACCGTTCTGGCATCTCGCTCTGCATCCTCCTGAAGCTTCTTCTCCAGTTCTTTGGACCTTTTGGCTGACTCCTTGCTTTCTGAACTAATTCCGCTTCCCATCTTGTCCTGTTCCAGTTGTCAGCTGATCTGCTCCCACTTTTCCAGTGCGGAGTGCGCCTCTGGTTTGGACACAGGGTCCAGAGCAGACGTGCTGGGGCAGCCTGCAGTGCTCTCCCTTGCCCCTGAGGACTCCGCTCTGACTGAGGAGATGCACGGCTTTCCCAGCTATCACCTGACCGAGGAGTAAAACCAAGGCCTGGGATGGTGGCTGACAAGGAAACTCATTATGCTTTCAAATTAAATGGTCGCTTCTGGCACATCTTCAAAAACATGCTGATCTGCCCCAAAGAATAGCCAGAAAAATCTACACAGCTATCACAGTCTGTATCATAAGGATGATGCGCCACCAACAACTCAAAATGGTCCAGAACCTATCTTTATCACTGAGATGAAAAGTTATTACCACTAATGGACAACGCTTGCATCTCATCTTCAGATACCAGCTGTTGCGTTCTTCCGAACTGCCCCTACGTCACAATAGTGCTTGCATTCTATTCACATTTGATGGTCTGCGTATGCTTAGAGTATGACACAATTATGGGGAAATCTTTAATACATCAGGAAACTGGAAAACACCTTTTTAAAAAAATGGGAACTAACACATATAGTTCTTATATTTATATATGTTCTGATGCCACAAACATAGAATCTAAGTCACAATTTTCTTAAATTATTGATTTTAATCTCATAGGATCCATCCCTAGAAATTGAGCTTTTACTGCCCGTGAGAAAGTCAGTCCATCAACACTAACTGAGGGCCGCCCGGGTGCAGACACTGACCTGCGTCCCCTTTAGGCAGCACTTTACCTCTTTAGGACCATTAGGGCAGCATCTGCTCTGTGGTGGGACTTGTATTGATGTGGTGCAGAGTACCCAGTCTTCTCAGAAACAGAAGATAATCTGATTCTTCCTCAAAAGTAGTAACAGTACCTAACAGTAGGTACATCTGACAATAAGTACACCTAACTACGTTCCCTGCCCTCTGACCAGCCAACAGGTCCCAGGCACTCTTCAGAAATATGCAGGATTCTGGGCTGAGGTATTGTGGCCCAATTTTTTATTTCTGCAAAGCATAAAGTTCTCAGTAGGAAAGCAATTCATATTTTCCTCTAAAATAGAATTGTTTGCCATGGTGGAAGGCATGTCTTCTAATACATTTTGGGATTTGTGAATGTCCTTAGAGAATAGAGCTAGTCTGTCAACTGTCAGGGCTGCACAAAGTTTGAACAGGTGGGATTTTTGAATATTCCAACAACAAGGAAGTAGGCTGCCAGATTAAACATGTATTTCTGCTTTGTTTACTTTTACCCAGTAAAAATGTTGGGCTGAAGATACATAAACATAGGCAAAGCATCCTGGATTTTATCTCTTCAAAGCCATATTATAATGGTATAAAAATTTGGAAAGGTACATATGCAAAGATTTGTGTAAATCATGTGGCACAGCTTTTACAATGCAAAGGTCCTGTCCCAAGAAATGAGCTTTACACTGCCCTGCTCAACCCTGGAGACAGCCCACTCTGAAGGCAGCACTTAGCAGACTAAAGCACCTTTTCCCATTATTTTACAGAGAAATTGGTTCTACACAGTGCTCTGAGTACTCAGGATTCTTGCTGGTACTATAGCAGCAACAGGCTGACAGGAAGCTTTTTGCAGCTTTCATTCAAGGGTAAATACATTGCATAGCACTCTGGCTGGGCAGGCCCTGGCTTGGGGGGCTCTGTGTTTACTAAGGTTTCCTAATGGAACTACTGACTAAAACTGACTGAGTCTCTCTGGGGAGGAGTAGGTAATGTGTGCACTGCGTAGAGATGACGGACTTGCATGTTTCTGTGCAACCAAGAATCTCCACTCGCCTGCTTTGGAGTTTTGATGTTACTTGTCTATGATAGACTACAAGAATCCTGGCATAGGATTCCAGGTGTGCCTGTCACTGGGGAGGGCGGGACTGGGGAGGACAAGAAGGCTCCTTCCAGGCCCAGACTCAGCATCTCTAATGAGTCGGGGTTGTTAGCGCAGTCGTTAGTTAGCGTTACTCCACTTAGGAGAGCAGATTTCTGAAACCGAAGACATGATGAAAGTCTAGTGAGTGTATCTGCCAGGAACAGCGTCTGAGCTTGAATATCCATGGCCTTTGGTATGGTACCTGCCAAAAAAATGTTTTTTTTTTTTTTTTTTTTTTACGGTACTGGGGATCGAACTCAGGACCCTGTGCTTGCTAGGCAAGCGCTTATTCCACTGAGCTATATCCCCAGCCCCCCCAAAAATGTTAAAAAATTACTTCTCCCTGACAACTTGATAAAGACCAGCGCCATTTCTTTCTTGCCCGGTGTCACACCTGACATGTCTCAGTACACTCATGGTTTGAGATGGTTAAACAGTCCATGGCAAAGCCCAGTGTCCACTTGGTCTCAAAGCTCACAGTGCTGCTGTTCAGTCCAGTGTTCTGACCTGTGCTCTCTCTAAAAACAGTAGCAGCAGGCTTACTTTCGGTGCTTCAGTCCTGCTGCACAGAGAAAGGGCCCTGAACCTGCTATCTCAGAAAGGAGACTAAGTTAGATGTCAGGACCAGAGAGAGGTTTGATCTTAAACTTAGGAAACTTGATAAAGGTATCCAAAATGCTATCCTGCTAGGGTTGTATATATTTGTCACCAAGAGAGATTGCTCTGTACCCCCCCCAACACACACACATGTTGAGGCTGATGCTGAGATGTCAGTAAAAAATTCACTTTCAATGATTCTTCTAAAAGGCTATAGCACTCCAATATATTTTGTGTGTATATGAATGAATTTACGCACACATTCAAGAGACCAAAAAAAAAAAAAAGATGCACTTTGGGATAAGAAGAAGGAGCCTGGAAAACCAGCTCATAATCATTGCACACAATCGTGTCCTGGTCCATAGAGAAGAGTACACAGAGTAAGTGAAGGTGGAAACCACCACGCCCGGCTAAACTGCACCTATTTTAAGAAGCTTCTGTGTCTCTTTCACACTGCATCCTACACCGATTCCCTGCCTCTTTCTCTCCAGTTACTTCAGTTCTGATTACTGCAGCGGGGCCCTCTTTCAGCTTCTAGGCTCTGCCCCGTCCCTGCCCAGCGCCTCACTGTGCCGGGATGGTTCCCTCAGACTCCACATTCCCTGTGACTCTTGCTGAGAAAACAAATGGGTCCCCTTGATTACCGCTGCCCTCCACCTTAGTCCTGCTCACATACACTTAACAATTTAGTTGGCACTACCCAGCCTCCCACATATGGTCCCCAATACTTGGTGCAGTTCATTTTCTTTATATGTAGGCTTTTATCTCTCTCTTAATGAGGTCTCCCCTCAGAGATATCCCTCATGCCTTTTACCTTCAGTAAGAATGTCTTTCTTCTGCACAGATGACTTGCCCAATAGTATCCACTATTCAAGATAGATTCTGCTACATATAAGCAAGTACTCCTGCCTAAGGGTCTGGATCTTTACTTCTCAAATTTCTTCGAGACTTCTGCTGTGGATGGGTGTGAACTTCCTCATTATCTAGTCAGCATGCTTTCCACGGAGCACCTCCTCTTGTTCTGCTCTCCCATGCACAAGCTCTAGACTGATGGCGCATAGAAGAAAATCTTGTTTATTGAAGTAATAATGGTTGGTCAATATGGTATCTAAGAGCTCTTTGCTCCTTCATGGAAATGCATAGTTAGCTTTTGCTAAATGATTATAAGAATGAAATATGCAAACTATAACATTGCAAGAATGTATTTACCCAATAGTTAATCTCTCATGCTCCAGGCATGGTAGATTGAATAGTAAACAGAATAGTATGGTGTTTGACTTCTTAGAGTTTCATTTCTAATATCTTTATGTGTGGAGGGGGGAGTTCATATCAAAGAAAAGCAAAATGAATATGCACAGTATGCAGAAATATAGATGATGACAAGTGCTAAGAAAAATAACCAGAGAATCAAGATGAAGAACGTAGAGGTGCTGGTAAAATGAGGAATTAGAGTGTGAGTGTGTGGGTGGTACTGGGGAGTGACTTCGGGGCCTTTGCCCTGAGCTACATCCCCAGCCTGTATGTATATATGTATGGATGTATTTAGTGATAGGGTCTCACTAAGATGTTGAATTACCCAGACTGGGCCCAAAATCTTGATGCTTCTGCCTCAGCCTTCCAGAGTGCTGGGCGTGTGGGCTTGCACCTCTGTTCTCAGCTGACAGTGAGAATTTTGGGCAATATGTCCAGGGAAGGCCTCAATGAAGAGTTAACTGTACTGCACTCAGTTCTCTGGAAATTGAGCTTACTATGAAAAATGCTTGCAAGAATGCCCATGAGCGAGTGAGGGGGGCGTCCATCAAGGGAGAAGCTGGACTGCAATACAGTTGGAACAGGGAGCTCGGCTGATGCTGTGGGGTGAGCCAGAGCTGAGACAGTCCTTGGGCTACTCTGCAGGGAGGCCAGAAGTCTGGCCCAGACACTGCATGTGTGTGTGTGACGAGAGCCGTCATTTGGAGGGACAGAGGTCCTCCTGCCCGAGGGTACTTTCTGACAAGGACCGAGCTGTGATCTGGCAGCCAAGGGAACTGCTTCTCCCTCACGGTGGGGGAATCTGGGCGGTGGCCCTGGACCTCTCTCTCAATCCAGCCCTTGCATGCAGAGCGTGTAGAAGCCTTGATGGGCTCCTTGCATCTGCTCAAGACCAGATCCCGTTACTCTTTTTCCGCAGAGAAACTTACAAGAAGAGACATCGTGAAGCAGATGCCGTTCTGTGTCTCCACTGCTGGACTCAAAGCGGAGGCTGCTCTTCATCTTCTCCCTCCCTTGCTTCGGATTCTGGGTTTCACCCAGCAGGCAGTGCTTTTAATTGGTCCTCTCCAAGTCTTCTTTACCTGGGATGGAAAGTTTTCACTATTAATACTGGGACACTTCTACAAATCAGTTTCAGGACTGCGGGGTTTATAGGGATATAGGGTGTCCAGTGCTGAAACCAGGATGTCTCCAAGGGACATGGGGTGACCGGATTATGTTATGAACATTCACGCTTGTGCTGTGTTCGCTCCTCTGAGGAGGCGATGGAGACTCTCACATTGTGAGTACTTACTCTGCCTCTCACACCCTTCTCAGGCTGTGGCTGCTGCCCTTGCTGCCTGCTGATAAAGTTGATCAGGAAGCATCAGTTAGCAGCCCCAGATCTCTTTGTGTAACTGTTACCTGGGCACCAGGTCCCCACGATGCAGCAAGGAACTGACCCCTTGTTGGCTTGGTCCTAGGTTCTTTGAGCGTCCAAAGTGCCTTCCTCTCCTTTTAGATGGTCATTTTTTCCTAGGGTTTCTAAGAAAGTCACAAAAGATAAGTTCTTCATATAAATGAGGTCCCAGCCCAAGACAGAGAGTCCTTAACAGACCTTTCCTTTCCTAATATCCCTGAGCTGTGGACCATGACAGCCAGGAGCACTGTGTTCTGGAGTTAGAGGACCGGGTGGCCAGGAGTCAGAAGGACCGTGCATGATGCATGACCTTAAGATATCACTGTATTCTGGGGAGTCCTTATGAGTGTTATAAATGTATTATACTTGACATCCTTCTTTAATTAACAGGCAACACTTGCTATGTGGGCCACAGCCCTTTGTGACTAACGGAGAAACTCTAATATCACAAAGTCATATCTGCTTCTGATGACCAGGGTCCATTATTCCTTCCTTGTTGAGGATTCCTTCCCTCTCTTCTGGTCTCTTTACACAAAGGAGCCTGAAAGAGGAGAAGGCCAGACCCACACCTGGGATAAGTGGCTGTCCCTCCAGGGTGCAGCTTGGAGTCCTGAGCAGTCCGCCTGCTGGGGAGAGCTGCCAGCCTCTCGCTGCCTGGCTCAGGCAGAGCCACTGTCCCTGCTGCCATTGCTTCTCTATCCCTAAGCCCACTACCCTAGCCCTGGGGACCTCATGACAAAGGCTGTACTGGTATCAACTGACCAGGAGTTCTGGTCATTGCACCCTTGGAGCCTTTTTCAGAGAGGGTGCTCATGACCCAGTGTTAATGTGACACAAACTTCAAAGGGTGCTTTCACCCCCATCTCCAGACCTTCCAGTTATTCCATTGCCAGGAAGCAGGGCACCCAGACAGTTCATTTGCATGTTCATTTGTGTCCAAGAACCTGATCTCACCCAGCACTGTTTCTCTTCCAGCGCAGAGAAGACAGTCAGGTGCACATCCTCCACTCCCTCTTTGTCTGGCCTTCTCCTGGCAGTTCTTCCAGGACCACCCACAAGTAAAGAATGAGACAGAGGTGGTTTGGTTTGGGTTTGCTTCCATACAGCAAGCCAGCTACTGTGCACTGAGACTAGCCTTTTCCATTCTTTGTCCCCTGCTGGCCAGCTAAGGGAGAGGCACAGACAACTGAGGCACTGATTGTGCAGCCTCCTTGCACCTCCTGGCCGTGCCAAGGCCAAGTCCCAGTGTGAGATTCGCACAGAGCAATGGATTCCTGAAAGCCCCTGACCCTGTGACTTACTGAGTTTTGGGGGCCCCATTGCATGACAGATAGCTCTGGCCACATAGTCACTTGCTGTCTTATGGTCCGATGCTCCATTGGTGCCGTGATTTAGCAGTGGGAAATACAAACAGTGAACATTTCTGCTTAGGTGGAAAGACTTTGCTCTGTGTGGGTCTGAGGCATAATCCCCTGTGAGTGCTTTCCCTGAACTCCTTGAAGCATCTAGTGTCACTGTAGAGAGCTCTAACAGAGTGGTTTTTCAACTGCCAGGGACTTGCTGCACCATAGTCGATTTGTCAAGTTCTAGAGACACTTCTGCTTGTCACAAGTGGAAAGGGGAGTTGCTACAGGCATCTGGTGTCATCTTCCGGATGGTCTACAATGCACGGGCCAAACACCCACCCTCCAGCCTGGAGTTATCAGCCCTACCTGCCAATAGGGCTGAGGATGGGACACTGTCACAGCACTGTGAGTCTCCTGGACACAGTGTCTGCATAGCAGAGCTCTTGTTTCCAAAAGAGATCCCTGTCTTGTCCCCGAAGCCTTTTGGTGTCACATCATAAACTGTGGTGTCTCTGTGACCCAAAGAAATGTACATGTGCAGTTTCCTTTTAGTGAGTAGGTGCAAGGGGCAATAGTTTGTCCACTGTTTTAGAGAGAGGCGCTGGGTGTTCCACACAACTGGACTCTTAGAATTTCCCTACTGTGGCAGCATCCTGGTCCTCTGAAGCTTCATGTTTTACCCATCTTTTAGAATACATGTGTCTGACCAGGGCTTCCGAATGTACTTGCTAAATCTCGGTCACTTTATCCTGTTTACATGCTGTCACTGATGTAAGGGGCAGTGTTCTATCAGTATTCTGAGGAATGGGAAAACAGTGCAGGTCCCTCTGGGATAGCTATAGCAGAGATCAGAGAAAGTTAACACAGACCAGGACAAGTCAGGAACTGCTTACAGTCATTATCCTACATGAATGCAATGAGTTCTGTTTAAGGGGCCTGATAAGAGTCTGTCTGGGCTACTTTCTTTTCTCTGGGACACAGTACCTGACACCCACAACTCCAAGGAGAAGGGGTTTACTTTGGCTCACACTTCGTAAAGGTTTTGGTCCATGGTGGGCTGTCTTCAAGGCAGGGTGGCATAGAGGAGAGACATCAGAGAAGAGAGACAGCTCATATAGACAGCTTATATCATAGGGAGCAGGAAGCAGAGAGAGGGATCAAGGGAGGAGGAGGGAGAGAGACCTTCCACGTCACACCACACAGTGAGCACTTCCTTCCATCAGGCTTCACCTTCCAGCATCATGTTCAGCTGTGAACCCATCACTGGACTAATCACTAATAAGCATCACAGCCCCATGATCCAGTCATCTCCTGAAAGCCCCTCCTTCGAGGGCACGAGGCTTTGGGGGGACATCTAGATATAAACTGTAATAAAACGGAAAAGATGTTCTCACTGAATCAGCAGCCACACCCCTGCACTTGACACTGTGTTAACACCGCCATGGGTGTAGGATGCTCAGGGAGGCTCACTGCTTCATGTGGCTGCTCGCAGTCTCCGTTGTTGGCTAGCTGAGACGAAATGGCTACAGAGGGGTCACCACCTGTGAATCCTTTATGTTTAGGCTGCCCAACGACTGTCCCTTCCTCTAACATACAATATTGATTTTGTTAGCCATTGTAGTATCCTGTTTGTCTT
Source organism: Dinomys branickii (assembly GCA_004027595.1). NCBI lineage: Eukaryota > Metazoa > Chordata > Mammalia > Rodentia > Dinomyidae > Dinomys > Dinomys branickii. The sequence continues at coordinate 10,836 of PVLD010006100.1, read as the reverse complement.
GCCGTCAAAAAGTGCCACAGATGCCTCAAGCACAGAAACTCATCTTCTCCTTGCTCTGGATGCCGAGGGTTTCAGTTAAACGTCCTGGTAGAAGTGGTTTCTGTGCAACCTCCTCCCATCGTTTTCAGCTGGAGGCTACTTTGCAGGCTGACTGCCTTTAACTTCAAGGTGGCGTTGACCCTTCTGATCTCTGAATTTGAGCCACACTCATGTGGCTATCACTCATTTTCAACCTAAGAACACTGTTTTCCTGACCCCTCCCACTGGTCTCCCGTGCCAGCCTCTCCCGTCTGCCGACTTGACTGGGAGATTTCCACTGTCACACCTACGTGGTGCTCATAATCAAATGCTGCCACTGGGCCCCACTGTGTGTGAATCTCATTAACCCCATTGCTCTGTGGAGCTCTGAGGCTAAAATTGTCTTCTGTGTTGTGAACAGCTGTCTATGAATAACAGTCTCAGGGGTGCTGAAATCCCTTTCGCTAGTGGGTTCCTTTCAGTGTTGGCACAAGGGAGGCCGGCCTTATGATCATTACCAAAAGGCTGATTAATTTTCCAGCTTTATGTGTTATTCATGCTGATGTGCCAAATTCCACTTTTTTTTTTGTCGCATTAGTTATGGAACAACAATATCCTGGCTTTCAAGAGTCATCCTGGAAAGCCCTGCCATCTCTCAGTGGGTTGAAGCCCACATCATTGGCAAGTGCTTCTGTAGGCTGCCTCTCGGCTGTGCGTTTCCCTTTCCTTTGGTGTTTGGTTTAGCACACTTAAAAATTTCTCTCTCTCTCTCTCTCTCTGTCTCTCCCTCTCTCATGCTCCCTTACTCCTCTCCCTTTTCTGCTACATCACTTGTATATTTAGGCTCCTATAATTACAAACTAGGTTCTGTAGCTCTTTGGTATCTGGTCCCCAAGACAAGTAAATGCACATCTTCACCAAGGTGCATGGGATCTTCGAAGACACAGGCCACTACACTGTCTGTCTGCTAGGGGAATGCCAACATGAAAACAAGGAATGTATTAGTTATGCCAGTTCAGAGGGGGTTTGGAGGATCCCCAGGGTTTTGATATGTCAGCCCAGCATCCCTGTTTTAAGTCTCAGGATCCCCCTCCTTCCTGCTTAAGAACTCTACCTTGTTGCAGTAGACTTGTTTAGATTGAAAATTCAAACCCTGCTGGGATGGTGATATCCTTATAATTAAGTCCTGTGCTTGATCAGCACTTTCCACTCTGCTCAGCTCCACTGTAGCTGATGAAAGCTGGCTTCTGTGTGGTGTAAAGGACCGAGGGCCCTTTATGTGCTGCCCTAAATTGGGGATTAATCGTTGTTGGCATTCCATTGTCTTTCTCTGGTGACTCAACAGCTGCCAGCTGTAGCCATCGATGTGAGTGGTAATTTCTACTTTGCCTACACTTCTTAAATGTTGAGACTTGCCCCATCTTCACGCTGTCTCTGACTGGTGTCCATTTGGTCTCATCTGTCTCTCAGGGAGAGTTTAGAAAATGATACTGCCACTGACACGAGGAAAGCAGAACCTTAGTGGGGGTGCAGGGGCCATCCTGAGACAGAGGTGAGCCTCTTTGAACAGGTCAGGACTTTGGAGTCTGCTCTGAGAGGGACTGAAAAATCTTACAGGAGTTTTGGCAGTGGAGTAAACTGCTATGATCACCTGTTCAAGAGGAGCATTCTGATACCTAATGTGCTGAAAATATACCACAGAGCTCTAGAACAAAAAGGGAAATGAACTAGAACAATTTCCCAGCAATCCAGGGGGATGCAGCGTAATTGAAGCAAAATATTGCAATGGTAACTGTTGTAGTCACAAAAGTGGACAACTGTCCATCACAAAAGCACCTTCACAAGAGCTGAGCAAGCCAAGGAGAGCAGTCGTCACCTGGACACAGCTCAGAGAAAATGCAACTTGAGAGTGGAAAGAACAATTTTCCACTGCCTGTGTCACATCCCTCCAGAGAGGGATACAGAGGCTGACACTTCTCCATTTCCAAAATGACACCAGCCAATGCCTTCCAACAAGTCTCTCTGAGAGCTTATGGTGATTTATTCAATTACATGTCCAGTTTATCACCCAATAATTACTGGAATGCAGACTTTGGAGTGACAGAAAATTGAGTTATGGTTCTAGTTTTATCATTATTTACACATGGCCCAATAACTCAATATGCTATGTTATTTTCTCAGTGTGTTCCCCACCTCTGCAATTCTGATGTTGCCAGGGCATAGCATTGACTGGGGTAGGGCGCTCTAAGGAGTGGCCAAGCCATCTGCACCCGGGAGCAGAGCTCAGGTCCTTCCAAGTAGACTTCACACAGTGCCTTCAGGCTGCCCTGCCACATTCTGCCATGGGAGGCCAGTGTTTCTTTCCTCAGAGCTCACAGCCCCCACACAATGGACCTGGCAGATTCCTGGGTCTCCCAGAGCAGTGAGAGGGTGGATTTCTGCTCTTTATACATTCCTGTTTCAGTATCTCTCACTGTAGTAGCATGAATGCACAAAGACATGTAATAAAACGTTTATGTTTTACCCTTTTTGTATACTCTCAGGTGAAATTATGGAAAGACTATTGTTGGGAGACAGGTCATATTTCACCAGCAGTACTGGAAATATTTGAACTTTAGGATAAGCACATTTGCCAAAAGCTAGTACTATATTAAGAAGCTTGGTTGCTGGTTATGATATGCTTTTTATGGAATGGATGCTATTACAATGTCTGACGAAACTCTAAAGTAAGATAACGGTTGTGGTAAATATTTTGTGTTACTGTTAATACTAACACTCTTCCCTAACGGAACAAAAATGCTGGTATATGATTGTGCCTCTTTCCTTGCGCTGCCAGAGCAGAATGCTGCACATGTGGTAAATGATAGGAATTTCTTCTGCCAGACTTCAGGGAGGGTTTGGGGTTCCTGTGGTCTCTCCCAGTCACCTGCAGGTGTCTGGCTCATCATCGTATCCTCACCAGGACCCTCCCTCTGTGCTTGGGCACCTGTGCCCTCTGTATGTTGAAATATCCTATTTTTTTAACAGTACAGTCAGAATGCAGGAGGCCTGCCACAAAGCCTCATTTTAACTGATCACTTCCTAAAATGCCTTATGTCTAAACACAGTCATCTTTGGCGGCCCAGGGCCTGCAGCTCGAGCATATGAATTCTGGGGGACAAAGTTAAGATCAGAACTGCAAGGTTCAAGGTTGTTTTTGAAGCAGCTCTAATCTGGAAACAATGTGACTAACCGCAAGTAGAAGAATCATATTATGATATATCCTGGGTATATGATAGAATCACAGAGATTGAGATCTATGGAACTCAGCCTGGAATACTGCGTGTCCTATCCACAGAGTCAGGAGAGGAAAGTTCCAGGAAGCATAGATAGTATGATCCAATTGCTGTCGACAGCTAACAAAAATACCTCCACCCAAGTGTGCATTTATTATATGTTTTTGCATGAGTATGGAAAACTAGGGGGAAAATAAATACATCATATAAATACTGTTTACCAGAGTTAAGGGAGGTGAGGGAGAAGGAATGTGGTACAAAATAAGTGTGGATTTATATTAATAACTTTTTATTCATACAACTTTGGATAATTTTAGTTTATTTAAAAAGAAGTGCTTGTGATAAATTTGAAAACCTTAATAAAAATCATTAAAACTGCAAAAATAAATATGATAGTCACCAGAAAATACTATCTGGTATATGTTAGTCATCAGGGTGTCATAGAACTGTTGCCAGGACGAAAATGTTTTGTATCTGCACATCTGACACAGTATTTGCCAGGTACATGGGGCTCTTGAATGGTTGCAAGGTGGCTAGGGAAAGTAAATGAAATAATTGTACATTTTTATTTAATTTTAATTATTTGGGGTTTAAAATTAAATAGCTGCAAGCAAGCAACTAGTGGTTTTTGGATATCATATGTTAGTCTGTTCTGTAACTTTCATCTATAAAACGTCTCTGTCTTACCACAAACCAACCTTGATATGGATCTTGCTGTGAGATGTAGGTCTTGCCTTTAACCTGGCCATTGCAGAATGTCATTGTAAGAATAACTCTGGTCCTCCATCTCCAGCTCCAGGACCAATTCCAAGTATTTTCTCCTTTCTCCTCACCCTATCCAAACACTCATACCAGGTAAGTCACAAAATTACTAAACTTCTGACATCTACCCAAGTTCTGATTTTTCATTTTTCTTGTGGTTTTACCTTCTATTCATCTATGGGACAAAAAGGGTAACAGGAAGAGAAATCAATCCTTTTTAATGACCCCATCTTTCTTTCTCTTCATTGTGCTGGCTGAGGAATAACTTGTCATCCCTGTGGAAGCATCTTTCCTCAATGATGTCTCTGCCTGTTTAACCTTACTTATTTACCTATTGAATAGTGTTAGGGTAGAACAATGTTCCTCAGTGTATAGTTATGACAATAGTAGGGTATAGGCTATGTTACAAGACCTTTTGGTAAAGGACAAATTAATGTTACACACAAACACATGACACAAGACCACTGCAGTAGAGATTTATTGCCTTCACATGGAGATCATGGTACAGTATATAAAGAAGTTAGGCCTTTAAGCTTTGAATTACAGATAAAATTTAAGATGGAGAGGTGAGGCATGCAGAAAGACCACCATTCTTTCAATATTACATAATCTTATACATTTTTCATAACATATTGACTCATTTTCCTGCCTTGAAATGAAACAATTATTTAAACACAAGAAATTATGTCTGTAAAACTTTTAGTGTGATCTCTGGAAGATCAGCACAGAGCAGCATAGTGACTGTTTAAGGTGAAGGCAGCCCTGCGACCTGAGCACAGGGACTCCCATCGCTCCAAGGACAGAGTGCAGTGAGCAGCTCCTGCAGATTGGCTTGTGTAGAGGATAACTGTGTCTGTGAGCAGGAGATGAGTACGTTCGGGAAAAGAGATTTGAGTCAGACTGTGGAGGGCACTGAATCCCAAGCTAAGGGGTGGTTCTGGAACTGGAAGTGGCCAAGCAGAAGCAGCATTTTCAGAAAAAAAATCTGCCAGTTCCGAGGCGATGAGTTGGAAGAAAGGACAGAGACAGGGAATCAAGTCGGGATCTGAGTATGTACAACAGTGAAAGCCTTAGAAAATAGGAGGGAGGAGCAAGGTGCTGACTGTCAGAGACTTAAAAACAATTGAGCACCAGAAACACTTTTATGATTTTACTCAAATTCTCCATCTCCCTGCACCTCAGTCGTCGTACCTGTGAAATAAGAGTACCGGTATCAGTGAACTGACTGTGGAATTGGAAGGCGATGGAATGTGAGGTACTTCTTTATTCTGATTAAGATAATGACAGTGTAAATGGACAATAGTAAAGGAAAACACATTAGCAAGCAGAAATAGGATGACCAGCATTTTATATTTAATTTGCTATAACACAGTCATTCCTTGAGAAAACATAACAGGCAAAAAAAATATGCCTACCCCTCAGGAAATCATTTCTTATTTTGAAAGGAAGGGTAGTTTGAAGTGTGAGGAGGAAATCAAGGTCTAAGATGATACTAAATTGTAAGGTTTACAGCATGCAACCCTTGCTCCCTGAGTTCAGACCATAGTGGACTCTATTTAGTCCAGGACCTTATGTTTCCTAACCTGCTGCTTTGGTCTCTCCACTCTGCTGTGTAACATGGCCACACGCATTTTTCTAAGCCGATTCCTACACTGCTGCTGACCTTGGAGGCTCAGCGTTCTCATGTCTCTGGGGTATAACTCTGATACTCATTTCTCAACTCAGCACGTTTCCTTCATTTCCTTGCTATTTCCTGCAAAATCTCTTAGGAACTTTTAGTGTTCATCAAAATAAATTCCTTGCCTTGGAATGTAAAATGTCTTCCTAAATCCTACACATGTCCAGGAGATTAGGATGTAGTCATTTTAAAATGGAAACTACATGCTGCATTAATTAGAACTCTGCCAAAGTTAAGTGGAGACCAAGCTGTCAGGAGTTAGATTTATATTGTGCTTTTTGTCAACACAAAACGACCTGGCTCACATGCAACCTAAGTGAGCACCGGACTGGTTTTCCTCTCTTCTATCTTTAGCAAATATTGCAAACCCAGCCTCTTCCCATTTTAGGTTGTTGTGAGCCATTGGCAGAGTATAGAGCATCTTTGTTGACCCTCCCCCCTTTTTTTGTCTTTTTGAAACAGGGTTTCCCTATGCAGTTCAGCCTGGCCTTGAGGTCAGTTTGTAGCCCAGGCTGGTTTTAAACTCAGAAAGCTCCTCCTGAATGCTGGGATTACAGGTGTGCACCACCACACTCAGCTGTTGACCCCTTTTGAAAGAGCAATATCCTCATATGAAGTGAGTGAAGTCAATATTTTCCCTACTTTATCTCCTTCTGGAGAGTCAACCTCTTCCCCTCTCTTGCTGCCTTCATTCTTGAACACTGGGAGGTTTCCAGGGACTTCTCCTTTCCAGGGAGCACATTTCTCCTGGCCCTTGCTGAACAGAATGTTAAAGTTGGGCTCATTATACCTTCTGAAGATCAAAATTAAAACTTCTCTTAGTAGGAATCATGGAGTAGCAGCAAGCCAAACAGAACGCTTTGAGGCTAAGTCTGCTTATCTAATAAATGAAGATGGTAAAATCTTGTCACAAAAGAATGAAGCAACACAGGAGACAATACAAGCACAGGACATTTGTTTAAAAACGGAATTGGTTTTTGTCCTGTCCCAACATGTGTTGCTCTGATAGCACTCAGCACATGCTGACGGTGCCTCCTGTATGACTGCCTCCTGTGACCTAGTTGTCAGGTTGCCTAGAATTTCCCAGAAGTCTCCAGTCGTAGGTACCAGGCCAAGCCACCCAAGCCTGAGAACTTCAAACTTACTGTCTTCTGAAGTGGCCGCTGAGGCCATCAGTTCCTGCTGGGAACTCCAGTGGGCCACAGGTGTTTTCCTTCTACACATCAGGTCGTGTGCAGGTCACAGGCTTCCCAGGGGCACTCTGTGCCCAACGACGAAGGCCTCAGATTGAGACCAAGCTGCAGGCCACCTCAGCTGCAGAGCTGCCTGCGGCTGCGATGTCACCTGACCATTGCAGCACTTCTTTCCCTGCTTCATTCTGCTACTTCCAGTTCCTGAACCGACGAATGAGAGTCTTCTCAGGAGCTTCCCTTCACCGCTTGGTCTCAGTCAGACCTCACCCTCCTCACTGCTCCACATCAAGTGGGTCCCAAGCAAAGCACCAGCCCTCCTTCCTACCTCACAAACCTGATCTTCCATCAATATGCTTTTTCAGTACTAGGAGTTGAACCCAGAGCCTTCACACTCAGCTACATCCCCAGCCCGTTTTTTCTATCTATTTTTAAAAAGTTCTCACTAAGTTACTAAATTACCCAGGCTGGGCTCAAACTTGCAATCCTCTTCCTGACTCAGCCTCGCAGAGTGCTGGAATTAAAGTGTGCACCCTCATGCCTCACTGCACAGTATTTAATGTGCTGAAAGATGCAGGCTTTCATGCAGATGACCAAGGCATCCTCGTGATTCACTCTCCCATCCCCACAGACAAGGGCACAGGCTTTATTTCTATCTCCACACCTGCTCTCTGATCTCTCTTTCCCGTCCATGTTTACATCGCTTTTGCTCAGACACTTGAGGCACTCTGCCTTCCTGTAATAACACATTAACTGTTGCCATTTTTGTACTGTTCATCTGCGATACACTGACAAGGCAACAGCAGGGACTGCTGTGCAATATTGTTTAACTTGCAGGGATTCCCCTAAAACTCATCTAGAGATGCTAGTGGCTCACTCTCATCCTGAGGATAGAAGAGTCTTAGGTTGTATAAAGGATCATTGCTATTCAGAAATACTTTGAAAACTTTGGATAGATGTCTCAGAGTGCTGCAGAACCAGAAATCAGTCGCCCGAGCATTATTCTTTGTCTCTGGCTCCACATGAGCTGAAGACGACTTCTGAAAACCAAAGCTCACCAGGACCCAGAGCAGAAGTCTGTGCACATGCAGAAGCATGAGCAGGACCTGGATGCCGTGACCCCACACAGGAATAAGGGGTGGAGTAAATACCGGGATCCCCAAGTGAACTGCAGGTGGCCAGGTTCGGGAAGCATGGCCCCCTGATGGCTCCTTCGGTTCTAACCTAAGTGACCTTACAGTTCTTGGTCTGTTTATCATCTTCCCTCACACAGGCCGCTCCGTGAGTGACTCCTAAGATTGCTACACCTCGGTCAGCAGTTACCCCAGTAAGTCACAGCAGGAAAGAATGGTATAACTGCACACATTCACATACGCAGTGCTTCTGGGAAAGAAGAACACGTGTATACGAGTGCACACACAAACACACACGTGCGCATCATCAAGCCCACACATCTCTTCACACAGGCAGATGGAGCGCTTGCTTTGCCTGCCTGCTTGGTTCACCTGGCAGCATTCAGTTAACCTGGTACTCAATGCCCTGTGACTTGGCTCTGTCCTCTGGTCCCACACACCGCTCCCCTCCCCCACTGTGAAGCATCTTACCCTGCACACAACCTGTTTCCTCAGGACTCTCCCTCCGCCCGGAACACTCTACTGCTCTAAGCTCCCCAGATCTGGGCTGCACATCCTCATTTTCAAGTGACAGACTTGATGCCTCGTCCTCTTAAAATAAAATTGAAATTAAACAGAAAAAGCCTTTCTACTGCCTTAGAGAAAGGCAGGTTGTTCTCCTATGTCTTCTCCAACCAGTCTTGACTTATTCTTTTAGTACTGTTTACTAATACATGAAATTGGGTTCTTTTATTTTTAATTCTTGAAATTCAGGCTGCAGAAGAACTAAGGGCAGTGCTAATAACTATTCCTTTTCATCTTGGATCCTGACATTGTTCTGACATAGAGAAGGTGTTCAAAATTTGATGAAAGATGGATTTTGTGTTGAAATGAGTTGCCCTTTGGCTAACTTGATAAAACCATTGATCTGAGTGCAGCTAGACACAGTTCTAAGCTCTGGGCATTACTTTTGTATTTTTTTTCTCTTTAAAGGAGTGACAATAGAATTGCAGGGCTCTCCTTCAGTAAAGTAGAACAAGCCATTCTGCATTTACAACAGATGTCAAAATCTCGAGTCCTTGGAAAACTTCTCTTGCTACTACTAAATCCCAGCCCCTTCACATGTTGCAACCTCATCCCTAATGAGAGGGTGTTTGGAAAGAAGACATGAAGAGCTGATTAACTCACTAGGGCAGAAACCTCACTCAGGAGATTAGTGCCCGTATAACAGCGGTCCCAGAAAAACCCATATGAAGTCCACAAGAAAGGCCGCTCAGAGGCAGTGGTCTTAACGATGTCCAGTCCACCAGTGCTCTCATCTTGGACCTCCAGCTTCCAGGATTGTGAGAAATACATACCCTAACCCAACCTCCACTCCCACCCCAACCAACCCTAATGCCAGTCCCACCCTGACCCTCTGAACCTGACCCTGACCCTAACCCTAACCCTCTAATCCCAACATTAACCTTTTAAAACCCTCCAACACATGGTGTTTTGTTGTAGCAATTCCAATGGACTGAGTTTCACAGGATGCAGTCTATGTGTCCTGGACGTTGAGCGGAATTCCAAAGATAGAATTCTGGGGTAGTAGTCCCAGAGTAAATTGAAGAAAATTTGTGTGCATTTTAATAAAATTACATGATGATAATCACATATACTGATTTATATGCCCAGAAATGCATTTATCTACATATAGGTGAACAAAAATAAAATTTATAATAATATATTTAAGAATATCCAAAGTATTGTTATGAATGAAATTTTCTTATCAGAGGCATGTGTTTTGTGAACTATCTGAGTATTTTCTCTAAAAGGGTGATTATTTACCTTTGAAAGTTTCCATTAACAATTGAGGTAAAGAAAAGATGTTTTCTTCTTATAGATGGGAATTAGTAAACATGGAAAACTTTCTCACAGAAAGCCTTGATGTGTGAACTGTTAGCAAGATGCATGTTTCTTTTGGGTTTTGTATTTTAGATTAGTTCTGATTACATTCAAAGATACCATTTTATGTTTTCTTTGAAATATTTAGTTATTAGGATTTGTTCCTGGTATTGGTGAAACTGTTTTCCTCACCACTTTGATGGCATTCTCTGGCATATTCCTTACAAGTAAACAGATTGTCTCACTTTCAGAGTATTATTGCACTTTTCTTTTTTTGGTAGGGGGAATCAAACTCAAGACCTTGTGCTTGCCAGGCTGGCACTTGTGCTGCTGAGCTGTCTCCCTAGCCCACTTTCAGAGTATTATTTTATTTTATTTATTTACTTTTCTTAAAATAAAAGTACAAAAACATATAAACAAACAGACACCAATTAGCATAAAAAATAGTACAATCACAACTGATATATAGACAAGGTGACATGGTCTCAACAGTGGTTATTGCTTTATGCATTGATATCTTCGAAGTGTAAATATATGAACCCATATACAGACATGAAAAATTGGTCAGACAATTAATCCTCTCAACAACAGAAAAACACAAAAACCAAAAATCCAAAGACAAAAAACAAAACAGGCAAACAACAACAATAACAACAGCAACAAAAAAACCACCAATAGTTGCTGCTTTGCATATTGATATCTTCGAACTGTGTGTTCGGGATAACACATACAGACATACAAGATTGATCAAATAACCCGTCATCAATTATTCCTTAGCATTAAGTGATATAATACAATAGTAGAACCATGTTAGCCCTCCTGCATATATGTATATTCATATATACATACATACATTTTTGTCTCTTTCTTTTCTCCTTTCCCTCGTCCCATCTGTTCTTTGTTTTTGAACAGATTTC